>JAZHYW010006207.1:0-42063 GCA_037355805.1 Ixodes ricinus
GTAGACATTATTGAGGAAAAACCATCACGATACGATGGCTAATTAAGTAAAACTTGTCCACTAACTACTTCAGTGTTGGTTTTATGCGTCATGTTCTAAATGCAATATTGATGGAAGTTACGAATAGTGTCTAGACTAATTGAAACAATTTTTGAAATGCGAATGGCCTCAATGTATTATTGTTTTCGTTTTTTTTTTCAGCTGATTTCGAAATAAGGAGAAGAGAAAAAACACCGAAAGTTCTGTCAATAATAATGCACAAAAACGCGACGTAGCGGTTTCACGCAGCTAGCCATTAGTGAGTTTTAGTATTGCGTATACGAGCAAACGCAAACACTGTGCGTTTACGTTAGCGTTGCGTTCTCCATGCTGCGCATGCGTGAAGTCGCCATGCGCCAATCCAAGGCCGCAGTTTGGGCTCCGTGCACGCGCAGTGTGGAACGCGCAACGCTAACACATACGCACAGGGCTTGCGTTCGCTCGTATACGCAATACAAAAACTCACTATTACCTAGGCGCTGTGTCCTTGCAACAACGGCTAAATTAATCGAAATACGCGCGCTCGCATTTTCACGTCATCCCAGTGAGATCAAGCCAACCGTTACTAGATTACCACAGTTGTGGAACCCCCGCGGAAAGGGGTAACCCCCTCACTCACTTCATTCCGCGCCTCCCGTCGTATTGAGGCACCATCTAGATTGTCGTTCCAAAACTTGTGTGTTCCATGGAGTATGGTGAAACGCCATCTAGACGCCGAGCTTTGAAACGTACGTATTCCATAGAATACGTATCTCGAACTCGGCCATCATAGAAGCCGTCTGGCGCGTCGAACGACGGGAGGCGAGTCGTGGTGAGTGATGGGGGTAGCTGGGCGAGGGTACTGCTCGTGCAAGCAGCGTCTAGGAGCAGTTTTGTAACTCAGCTAATCTAATAATGTTGGATCAAGCGCAGACACTGGCACCGGTGCCACGTCAGCACCCGGCTGATCCTCGTGTCAAGTCGATGCGTCGAAGGATGCTCAGCGTTGGGCACAAGCCCAACTGCAGAGTTCGCGCCATCCGAATCTGATGAGGTTACGTGGAGGGAGAGGAGGCTGTTCACAGACTGATTATTCTAGCTGAGCACGGTCCTTGGCCTACACGCCGAGAAGGCACTCCCGTGATAATGACGCAACTCTCGAAACGACTACATCACTCTTTCATGGCGCATTCTTATACACGGGGTTCCGGGCGCTCTTTCTCCGTTTAGCTTGGAAGCCATTTGACAAAAAAGCGAAAACTGATCAATGAACCATTAGCATTTCGAAAATTCTTTAAAATAATTTAGCCATCCCTTCGTAACTGCTGGCATAACTGAAATTGCTACATCACACGTAAAACCGCATTAATAAAAGTTTAATAAAAAATTTGAGTCAAATTATCCTACTGAACGTGACTGTTGTTATCTTAATTATCTAATGTCCGCCGAGCTTGACAAATAGACGGTGCAGACGCCATTATGTAGCTCTCACATTTTGTTTTAACGTGTTCGAGTCGTGATCAAGCACCTTGTATATGTACAGCTCACCAAGAAATGTGATTTATTTTTATTTCTGCAAGACTCCATCGCGATATAATCTGTAACTCCAATTTTAAATGGCTTCTATTTTGTGAACAATATACATTATTGAAAGAGCAAGAACATAAGTTAGGAATTTCTTTTCATCAATTAGATGCGAAATTTAGAACGTTTTCTGTAACAATTCCAGTGTTCAACTTTGTTTTATACAACTTTATTTTTTGGTATAATATGTAGACTAAAATAACGAGCTTGTGAAGGTTTCGCGGAGTGCCTTGAGGAACGTATCGCCAAAAGGGAGGGAAAGCTAACCTCAAAATACCTTTGCTTTCTAGCGTAGGGCGGAAATCGGTTTTGCCAGTTTAGCCTTTTTCCCGCTATATTTATGGGTTTTCAGGGTTGCCTAGCGAGAGCAATTGCCGTTTTACGGGTGGCGCGATTTCTAGTGGTTTCCAAGTGACGTTACCTTTTTCTACTGGAGTTATTAATTGTTCTATAATGTCCATTCATTTAACCTAAAAATCTTAGATTCCGTGGTAAACATGAGTCAAAGGTCGTCATCTTGGCATACTATTCTCAAAATTGCTGTCAGTGAGAGTTACGCTCGCGACGCTATTGATGTGTCACGGTGGCACACATTAGAACCTGCTTTAAACTCATTTGTATTTGAATTTATGAATCTGTTTTCCAAATCTCTCAGATTAAATGAGCACAGAAATAATACAAAATAAATTAAAAAGGAGGGCTATAGGATGCCGTCTGGTGTGCCACCCACGTTGAAAATGAAAGATTATGCAATGGACATTGTTATGTGCAATGAAATAATCAGAGTCAAAGAATATACTTATTTCTAAGTGTTCCTTGATTTAGTACAGTTATTCTAGTTTAATTTTGGCAGCATGTTGTATGAAAACGTATTCTTGCGTGGTGTATAGTATTTGGAGGTTTTTAGAGATACCTTTTGCGGTCTTTGGAATTCTGAGATGGCAACACTGCCTACAATACATTTTTTTTTAATATTACTTATATGGAATACTTACATGTATAAATAGCGGCTTAGATATTTCCCTTTAGAGAAAATAGAACTCTCTATGAAATACTAATTTAACGCGACTTACCGTGGCTTGGGGCTGCTTCGAACGTATGTCGCCTTGGGGTCATCCTTCAGGAATGTACTGTATCGATGTTTTAGGTATTTTCCGAGATTTAGCATAGTTTGTATACCCCGTTGTGTCAGTTCCCCAAATCCAAGCTCCCAGAAAGTGCTGTTTCGATTCGTGTCTTTAGGATATGTCATGAGGGGCGCCCGATCCCCGTGTCGGAAAATACCAAACACAAGGTCGAGTTTCAGAAGTATGGAGTCTTCTTCCGTAGCTTTATCGCCAAACCCATGCTGTGAAATTAACAAGATGTATATGACTTCAATCCAAGGATGAAACATGGTTTTTCCCTGTTATGGAGAAACAAAAAGTTACGTTTAGCAAAAACGTTCAGGGCAAAACACTTCACAATATTTAAAAAAACAAATGACTACATCATGTTGGCGTACATTTACCATAATGTCTTTGAATAAGTTTGAGAATCTTGGCCTAGTACTTGGAAATTAAAGGTCACAAAATATTTCAATTGATATGCAGCAAAATGCATATGCCTTGTTTCATAACATGACGAGTCGTTGTCATTGCTTTACCCTACATGTTAATATTTTATACATTCAAAATAATTGTTTTCGTTGAGGTTACGTTGAAAGTTACCTAGTCTGGGAAAATTCTACAAACACAATGTTAAGAGGAAGCTAAAGGCCCTTGAGTTTGAACAAACAGTAAAAATTGTAATGTAGACACCTTAAAAATTATGGGTCGTAAGTTTTATTTCGATCTCATTAATAGGAGCGTCGTTATAGCCAAATAAAAGTTCGACGTAGACCCGCCCGTTGCGATGCGTCGAGGCGTGGAAAGCGTAAGAGCAGAGAAAAAAAGAATAGCAGACGTGACGTTATCAGCGGGTTCAGATGATCCGTTGCTCGCCACTAAGCTGTCTCGGGGATGTCGACGATGACGTCACGATGTTCTGGACAGATAACAGGCGGCCGAGAGGATAACCGCATGCCCGGCGGCAAAACGCTGCACATATTTATCAGAATAAATGCGGTTTACGTTTACTTCTGCCCAAGGTAAGTGCGATAACTGAATTCACGGGACAAAACACATAGAAGTCCGCTCCTAACTCAGATTTTTTTGAAAAGTGGTTCAGCTTCAGTTTAAGTCATATCTTAATATTGCAGGAGAAAATAATACTAAACCGATCTAATATTCGTTTTTACATGGGCCGTTTTATCTGTTGTTATATAAAATAAGAGTCAGGGCCCCCGATTACGTTAAGACTCAAGTGAAGTGAGATAGTGTCGCATCAGTACAATTTCTCCCAGTGGAAACCAAAACATAGACCATATGGAGAGGGCATGATTGTAATAACTTACATAGGCTGAAGTAATTATTGCCGTACGTTGTATTGCTTAGACGAGTTTGACACAATATAACATATTTTTTGTTCTTTGACAAAGTAATCGAATGAAAATAAAAAGGCTGCAACAAATTCAAGCAAGAAAAAGAGACAGTGAGCGAAAGCACGCACAGCATCATCAGCACCACAAATGCTGCTAACACAGCGCAGATATCGCCGATAAGAAGAGCTCCATAGTCAAAAGACCCAACAGTCACGTGACAGCCGAGAAAAGATGTCCAGCGAATCAAGAGATCCTACGAATCATGATATAAGATATGGATCGAAAGATCCAATGACTCAATGTCGGCGACGTTGAGCGGTCAAAAACATCGCTGTGATCGGCCGGCCACGACTGGCCAAATGCCGACTATGACGTCAGCAAAGGATTTCTCATTGATGGAAATAAGAAAGAATAGAATAACTTCAATTTGGACGGTGTTGGCATGGTTGCTTTCAGAGTGCAATGACTTCCAGATTCCACCATGCTAATTTCAAACACCATCGAACTAGTTGTTCGCAAGGTAATGATGTCACAAGAAGCAATCAGAGAAGGGCGCCACCAAAACATCTCGACGCCAATAGTAGTTCAAAAGTCAACTCCCCCGAGTATTTGTCCGTACCTGACATAAGTTATCTACGAGTGAATGGCGATTAGAGAGATAATTAACTTTCTCTCGGATCAATTTCTTTCCCATTAAAAGTTTTTCGTTGACAAACAGGGTTGCGGTAAGACACTATTTCGAGTTCAGAATTACGATGTTCGTGTTAAAACACCGGATAGACACGTTTGTTCTGAAAGGTGTTGTTATGCGCGTGTGCATGCAGTGTGCGTGCGTGTGGACGTTAGACGTACGTGTGCGTGTGCGCGGGCGTGCGTGTGTGTGTGTGTATTTGCCTCTCAGTCTTGAGATACTGTGGGGGAGCTTTTAATGAAATCTGTCCACACAGATCGAACTTTCTAAAGCATATAAGTACCACTGATATGTTCACCAACTGATTAAAGATGTTTTTCCTTCAAAGTATATAGCCCCACTTTTATCACTACTAGAGCTGCAAATACCGGGACAACAATATTAATGATACCGGTACAAAATCTGGACAGAAAATGTCGAACTAATTTGGACACTTTCAGGGACAATCTGTGCTTCTAGTAATACGCTCAAAATGCTTTATTAGGTGAAAGTATTACTATTCCTTTTATCATTAAAACACACGTTCTATTTTTTTGCAATAAAAATTAGCACCAACGTCCCAGAAGCCGATCTGTTTAGACTGTGCCTTTTCGCTGTTAAGACATACATTAAGAAAAAAATAAAACAATTGTTCCACTTCTTGCCATTTTAGCACCACTATGTTATTAATGTGTGATCGTCCTACAAAGATTTGGTGGTCATTATATAAATGATAGGTCTGAAGATTGCACGATCGTCAACGAACAAGCGCAGTGAGGAAAAATGTTGACGGGTAATTTACACAGATAATCAATCAAAGAGGATCATTGACCGTTTCCCTGCGGGACGCCAGACGTTACCGTGCAGGTCTGATATATTTCAGATTATGATAGAAGATGTGGTGTGATTGATGAGACAATTCAGAGATCCAGCTGACAACAAGGTGATGAATCATGGTATTTTGCTACCGGTTTATTCAAACTAATTGACGAGGGACCTGGTCGAATAACCTAGGCGTGTCAATGAAAATATGGTAAGTTTAAGCATTGCAATCGAAACTTCAATAAGTCTCCGAAATACATTATGCTGACTGAGTTTCAAACTGGTATAACTGAAGAAATTCGTTTCAATATTCAAATGGAAGGTTCTGTGAGTCTAAGAAGTTCATTTTGCGTGATTAAACTACACCATTGAAAAGTTTAGACGGAGCACAAGTGAGAGAAATAGGGCGGTAATAACTGATTAGCTGGAGCTCACCAGTCTTGTGGACTTGCGTGTAGGTTATTCAATTACACAAAATTTTGAGAAACTTGATTAACTGCTGAAACTATGTCGCAGGGGAAAGTAGAAGAGTTGTGTATAAAGTTTATTAATACTTTCAAATTGGGATTTGTTTATATTATGGACTAGAGGATACCTCTAGCTGTTTGATAGCCTGCGGTACAACACCGTCATCAATTATGACAAAAATTTATATGAAGGTGATAGAACTGGCATGAGTCTCAAGACTAGTTGACGGTTTGTTGCCGTTTATAACGCCCCTGTGTAGAAAACTGTTCACACCGGGTGGGCCCAGCAAGCATACGGAGCACTTCGCCGAAAGATGACGACGCGTTTCTCTGCTTCATGTGCCTATCGGGAGGTTGCGCCATAGATAGAACTTTCGGTTAACGTGGCCCTTGGCGTCGGCGCGCCGATTTTACCCTGCAAAGTTTGTTGGTTTTTTATTTTGACGTAGAACTACTGTTGAGACCGGTTATAACGAAATCAACCGGAATTTGAAATCACTTCGCTATATCCGCTTCTTCGTTATTACTAAACTCCATAAAACTAATACGCAAAAAAAGATATGTATATGCCATTGGTTGTTTTGGGCACGTCTTTATTGTGCCTGTAGGGAGCGAGTCGAGAAGCTTCTCTGCCCGCGATCCCTGCTGGATCAGGACCGCTTCTCCTCCAACAGCAAGACGCTCCGGCCAAAACGACGATGCTGCAAGCCACGTACGGAGCAGTCGACACCTGCGGCGGCTGCCGCGGAGGACGCCGACGGCTCTATCCTACAATATTTCGTGGATAATGCTTATGTCTCAGCCCCCTGGAAGAAGGCCTCTGAGATCCCAGTACACAGGAACAAACAAAAACCTGTTAACAAGCCTTGAAACTACCGGCCATATTCAGTCACTCGCATCCTTTCCCTGACCTTTGAACGTGTAATTAATCAGCACCTCCTCCGATTCCTGGAAAATAATAACCTTCTTTTGCTTCTTAAGACCTACCCGAAGCTGCGAGGCTGCCCTTGCTACTGTTGCACACTATATAGAGTAACGATTTGGATAACCGTGCGCCGACAGGCGTGACCAACTGGATCTGTGCAATGCTTTTGATACTTTGGACACTCTATCCTTTTACAGAAAATTGCACATCACGGGGTGCGTGGCTGGTTTGGTTAAGCTGCTTTCTAACTGGCCGTGGCCAGAACGTGTTGTTCCATGGCGACGTCTCTGACAACTTCACTCTCACCTCTGGGGTACCCAAGGGCTCTTTAGGGCCCACTCTTTTTCTATTATACGTCAATGACATGCATACATCTAGCGAATGTCGGCTTGTCCAATACGCAGAAGACACCACCACTCTGGCCCTAGAAACGTCGCCGTTCTCTGTGTCAGGTGTCTCGGACTTCCTTGACCAGATCGGCTGCTGGGATAGAACTAACAACCTCGCAATAAGCCAGCCCAAAAGTGCTGCAATGCGCCTCACCAGAAGTCGTTCTACTTGACTTCTAGATTGCACCCTGTCAGGCGCTCCAAATGCCGTCGTTCAGTCGCTTCCTATTCTGAGAGTTGTCTTCCTCCTTCTCTAGACTTCTCTCAGCACAACACGAACACTGTCTCAAAGGCACGCCGAACTCTCGACTTTGTTAGCCGCGTTTCAAGGGCCTAGGGGCCGGAAACATTTCGTGCACTATATACTGCCTTGCTCTTGCCTAGGCTTGAGTGCTGTTGTTCTGTGTGGTGCCCATTCAAGGACCACCTGCTCGACAGCCTCAAAGGCGTGCAGCGTCGGGCCACGCGGTCTTTATTTTCACGTGCCTGGCCGGCGTGCCCCTGCAGCCCCATACGAGGCTCGGCTTAAGGCTCTTGGGAGCAGAGCCTTCACCACCGCCGAACTGTGGTTCGGGTTCGTCTACTCTGTCGGCTGCTCGACGGTTCTATGGAGAGCACGGCTTTTGGATTCTACATCGGAATAGGGAAGCGATCCGGCCAGCCAGATCAACAGCTTGCACGCAGTGTACGCCGCACTATCTTCTTGGCCGCCCCTTGTCTCTTGGTTCCCCCTCCAACTGACCGGACAGAATAAGCCGCCCTTAGACGCGCATTCTCGCAATCCTTTTTCTAGCGTGCATATGTTGTTCTTATGATGTTTTTCTTACGTTTGTGTCCTCTCTATTTCTCCTGCCACGAGTGGTTGGCTAGCAGACGCAAAAGCGTACTGGCTCTCGCATTTCTATTCTAGCCGAGCAAGCCACTCGGGGTAAAACTTCCCTGCAAATAAAGATGATAATGGTGATGATGATGATGATGATGATGATGATGATGATGATGGTGATGATGATGATGATGGTAATGATGATACTTTACGTTTATCCGCAAACACCCAGTACGGTGAAACGCTTTTGTTTTAAAGAGATTGCTTTCGTGTTCCCTGTCGCCGAACCGTGCTTAAGCGAATCGGTACTTGAGCAGAGAACGACCACACGGACTAACGACGCCGATACGGAACACGATGCAAACAAAGAAGCGCGCGGCTCCGAGTTGGTGATCAAGCTCAATTTAATGTTTCGTCGGTACAGAGCTTAGACCTGAGAGGGCTACTC
Source organism: Ixodes ricinus (assembly GCA_037355805.1). Classification (NCBI taxonomy): domain Eukaryota; kingdom Metazoa; phylum Arthropoda; class Arachnida; order Ixodida; family Ixodidae; genus Ixodes; species Ixodes ricinus. Next base: position 8,608 of record JAZHYW010006207.1, read on the forward strand.
CTCTATTGGAGCCACGTGGCTTGTGAGCAGTGTTTGCAAGACGAGCTGCAGACTGCAAGGAGTCAAAAGCATTCCCCGCCTGCAAACATGTCCGCCTCTCCGCCCGGTCTCCTCGCCACGACGACCGCGAGACAACCGAATGCTGCAACAATCTGCCCGGTGTTGCATTCGGGAGGTGAAACAACCTCAGGTGCGGAGCCAAGAGTCGGGGCTGTGGCTCGCTGCAAGCATGGCCCCGAGGAAACAGGCCTGGAGTGGGGCTACTGAAGTAGAACTTTTATGTACAGTGAATATACAAGTAGCATGGTCGACTGGTTAATCGGCAATCGGCGATTTCGGGCTCCCTAAGCCCATGTTATATAGCCCTCCGAGGGCGAGAAGGCCCTCTGAGAGAGAGGAGCCTTCCCCGGTGTTCGAGTGTTCACGAGGTGTCCGAAGTGCGGGGGCGGCTGATGCAACTTCCGGGTGTTCTTTCAGCGAGGGGCAGATGATGTAATCCCTCGACGTTCTTGCCGCGCTCCGGTGGCTGATGCAAGGAGTCGACGTTCTTGCTGAAACCCAACACCGACAGACCCACACACACACAGGCACGCACACGCACGTCGGTGCTTCTCCTTGCGAGGGCCCGCGATTCCAGATGGCCTCGTGGCCTCCGGAAGACGTTCTCTTTGAGTTTAAAGCCCCCAGCGAAGGCCGTCACAACACCGGGTGGCATCCGCCATTAAACTGCAAATTCTCTCCAATGTTGGAGTTGTTCTCTCGCATAAATCCGCGCTCTCTTCGTCGTTTCCCTATGGCACGTTTTCGTTTGCGCTCCAAACACCGGCACGTCAGGGTGGCTTCTTCGCGGGCGATGCGGACAAGCCGCTTCCCAGATGCGGAGCGGGGAGCAGACGGCGACCCAGAGGCTGTTGCCGACGGCCTTTGCCGCATGTTGGTGGACCGTTCTCGAGTGGCTGCTCGGCCGCGGCAGCAATGTGCGACAGTCTGCAGCTTGGTAAACTTTCCGAGATTTTATTATATTTTTCTTTAGATTATCACGAAAGTCTTTTTTTCTTTTTTGTATATCCGCGGGAGCCGCTCAATTTCATTCGCTAAACACAGACACAAATACATTGATAAGTGCTTACGGAAATGAGAAATTGTGATCGCTTCGCTATAGCCGTAATTTCGTTATAACCGACGTCGTAATAAACGGTCGCCGACATGTGTCTTTCTCCGCGCTTGGAAGGGGCTGGAAAGTTGCGAGTCAATATGACGATAACATGGTCACGGAAGTGACGTCTCTCGAGGCGTACACCAATGACGCGGCGAACATGCTGTCGTGTCCAGTCACGGAAGTGCACGTCGGCTCCATTTTTCTCTTCTTTTTCTTATTTTCTTTCTTTCTTTCCATTTTTTTTCTTTTTTTAGGCGTAAAGCAATGACGCGTCGAACAAGCTGTCGCTTCAGCCATCGGAGCTGCCGTCGGCTCCTTAATTATTTTGTTTCATTATGGCAACTGGTTTCTTTCTTCGTGTTCGCGCCAATGACGCGGCGAGCATGCTATCGCATCAGCCACGGAGGCGCCGTTGGCTCCTTTCCTCCACTGCTTCCATCCGTGTGTGCTTCTTCCCGAAAACAGCTTTGTATTTTGTGTTTGAAATGGCCCAGTAGCGCGCCCGGGTTTCCTCCGTCGGCTTACTTCGCACGCAATTCCGCATTTGCGCGTCGAAGATGGCGGCGCGGGAGACTGCAGAAATTGCCTCTACTTGACCCCGAGTCACGGGCATTCGGTTCTTGCGCGCCCGCCATTGTCGTGCGGCACGAGCCCGTTGACTTAGCTCCAGCTGCCAAACAACACATCTGGGATGAGTGAACAAGCACAGTGCGCGTGGGAATTTTCAAGGTGAAATCCACCACTATTTGAGGTGCAACATTGAGGCACGGATATTTCCGGTCAGTGTTAGAGTAAACCCCGGTACTGATTAATTCGTTTATATGAGTGGAAACAGAGAGAAAGGATGAGATGAGAGCATGCAAAAACGTCAGAACACCCAGATTTTTTTTTTGAACAATTAGTGGGGAGATGCAGAGTGAGCTGCTTTTGTCTCCACTCACTGTTCGGAAGCGAACAGCAAGCACCGGACGCCGGCGTTTTGAGTGCGGCGTTCGAACGTGTTCAAACATTTAGTACAGACGAAGGTAGCTGGCTTTACATCTACCCATTGTTTATTACAACCAGAGCTTTGCGTTCTGATGTCCCGTCACTCTCTCATTTCTTCCTCTCGTTCAGTTTTTATCATTATTACAAGCGTGCAATAAAACAGTGGCGCCGCGATGCGGCTCATTACAGAAGCATTTCGCATTGGACATGACAAGACTGGCGAAGAATTCTTGTGTAGTAACCAAGCTTGGTTTAAAAGTAGTGTCAGCATATTTGAGCACAGTGCCATACAATACGTTCTGACGCCATATTCGGTGCTTCGATTTACTTCACACAAGACCTACCATTTCAGAGTATGGATGCTTTCCTTGCGCCAACGAAAATAGCCGCGACTCGAGATGGCCCTCATGTACCTTAAAAGCTAACTGCAAAGAAAAAAAAAGTGCCTTTTTAAACCACCTCATTGGGACAAGCAGGTCACAAAACAAATCTTCCGCAAAAAAACAAATTTCTTGTAGCATGATTTACGCCACAGGACGTAATTTCATCGGAGTCACAACTTCTACACATTTGAAACTCCCGCTCTTTCGACGCGCCGCGGAGTGGATGTTATATGTACACTCCGTGACGTATAGCAGCCACTACATGACGTATAATGCCAACTTTGTGGCGCGCGATTTAAAACAGACGAAATAGCCGCAAACTAAAATCGATCTCGCGCAATAAATAATGCTGTAAAAAATTTTGTTTTTTGGTGAACAAATTGTTTTGTGACATGCTTGTCCCGAATTAGGCTGTTTAAAAATATACTTTTCAGCAGTTACCCTTTAAGCGGAACACAGCACCGGGACCGGGCAAAATAGCATACGGCATGCATCGCGACGTCCCTGATAACAACCAAGACGAATTGTTCGAATATGTTAATCAGGTAAGTACTTCGGAAGAAATGACATCGGCGTGTAAAGAAGGTCATCTGGTGCTCCCTCCCAAATATTGCAAACCTTCTAAAACACACGCCAACCTCTATGCCTATTTTCATGACATCGTGTGGGGGCCACCTGATAAAAAAGTTGGTCCTCAACGCCTGGGATGGCACATGAAAAAAAACACCCAAAAGCTCGCCCCCATACCGGTCGGCTTCCGCAAGAACTTCAGGATACAGGACGTAGTGAAACATATTCGAGAGGAGGAGTGCGACATCCCCAGCACTGCACAACTCCGAGCGATACTGCCAGTAGATATAAAATAACCGTTTGGCAGTGTCACTTACGAGGCGGTCCTTACCAAGCCCCATAAAATACATGGCTTCCGCATGGTCCCCTATATCCAAACCTTTCTCTCACATAGAACAACTCGCATTATCGATCACGACGGCACAACCGTGCAAACCTCACCCCTTCACCACAGGGCTCCATTTTTTCACCGCACTCTTCAACTTGGTAATGAACAATCTCCATCATAAGCTAGCACAAGTTCCACATCCCAGTCTAGCAATTTACGCAGACACCATCACGCTATGGAGCACAACAAGAAGCCAAGGCTTGCAGGGAGAGTGCTCCAGAGAGGGCTGGACGTCACAGAAGAAAATGCGAGCTATATCGGACTTCAGTGCGTCCCAGAGAAATCGGAGTTCACAGTCGTCCTCAACCACTTTCACAAGACCACCGACGAATACACAAGTCTTATCTCCCTCCACGTCAATGGGCTATATACGCCTACCCCGCAAGCCGCACATCCGTATACTGGGATTCATCTTCTAACAAGACGGCCGCAGTACGGAGTACTCTGCTAATCTAGCCAAACAGATTATTCAAATTCACAACACTCCAGTCTCTCGGTCTCTTAAATCACCAAAACATAAATCAGAAAACTTTAAACAGCATCTTAGCAATTGTCTACGAACCAAACACGAGGTCCTCAACTACGTACCAAACACTGCCCTTGCGGGCTACTGCTTTCCACAATACACTAGATAAGAAAACGGCAGCCCACCACGAGGACCAACACCAACGCCACACCATTCCACATCAAGACAGTGTCAATATAAAAAGTCTCGTTTATTCCACGGAGCACTTTCCCTCCATCGCTAAGTGTCCTCTTCCCTGGGACACCACACCCCGCATCAGAATGCAACCGATACCCAAATATATGAGCTAAACAATCAACAAAGACCAGCGTCTGGGTCGGGTGAACCACCTACAGGAGCCATCGCACGACACGTACTACATCGACACAAGGCACACAAACCATATCAGAATTGCATCAGTCAGATCATGAGGTTACGTTGTGCTCCGCCACAGAAACGTTCCCTCTCCTACCACTGTCAAGGCGCAAGGAATAGCGCAAGCCATCCTCCTGCACCAACACTCCACACACACACAGTCAGAATACGCACAGACCGCCAAAGCGCCCTACACGCCTTCGCCAAAAACCTACCCGACTACCTTCGGGGACCCCTCAACACACTTATGCACAACCACCACCATCTCCGCGTCCTCCTGGAGTGGATACCGGGCCATCAGAGTATGGAGAGCATTGAACGAGCACATGCCCTCACTCGCTAGACACCCCCGCCGAAAACCCCTCCAACATGGCCCGAGATCTATAACTCCAAGTAAGAGAGCACCAACCACCGCAAGATGCGAAGGGCAAGACTGCAAGCTATCAGCATGGACCGCGGCCAGCTTTTTCATTATCCTACATTCTCTCAGAACGTGACACCGCTTGTTTCCGCCAAGCGCAAACGCACTCCTTACCGTGCGACATGTTCCATCACGACATACATAAACGCCCAGGATATCTACCCCTCCAAGTCCGCGGAGGGTACCCAGATAATGAAGGTAATTGGACATGGCCTTGAGCCACCGAATCTCTTTGTATTCTCCTCCCCATCCCTTTTTCCCTTTCACATAACCCATGCCTGGCGGAGCTGGATCAGTCCACCTCCGGGACTTGAAGCCAGGTTGTGGCCACGCCTGGCCGAACACATTCACGGCATCCTCCATTTTGAACAGATACAACCGTCGACGGTATCAAACCAGGAGGCTTCCACACACTTCCCCGAAAACGCAGCCAACTAAATACAGACACCACTCGGATCCCAATCATATGAATAAAGAATTTATCTGTTGTCTCTTTCTGTCTCTCTCTCTCTCTCTCTCTCTCTCTCTCTGAATTTCTCTTCTCTCTTTCTAGTATAACGTAGAAAACTACTGCATTCACATCTGCTACTGGATGTTTCCCTGCCAGATTGTACAAGTGACTCTCCGGGTCATATTTTGTATATTCCTGTAAGAAAAATATGTCAAAGCGATGTTCTTAGTAGGAACATTCAGCTATTTGTGAACGCCGTAGCTATATTTTATCCAGAGATATAAAATGGAGAAGCTCGAGGCGTGGACATTGCCGAGATTTCACTATGTTGATTGGCACTGCCGTCAATGCCACACCAAGGCAGGCACGTAGGTTTTCTTTTTCATTTATATTATACACAATTTACAACATGCACACGAAATATTAAAAATTACAATTATCTTTCTATGCAACAAAAAAAATTCGTAACACGTAAAAAAGATGAAAGACATTTACAATCCTCCGTAATGCCGAATTAGAGCGCAGCTCTTGAGGAGGAGGAGGGAGGGTACAGAGAGGAGGGTATGCCCGTGCGACGTCAGAAAGTTGATGTCACACGTGACGTCACCCTCGCGACCCTTGTGACGTCACTCGTGACCCTCGTAACCCTCGTAACGTCAATCTTGACGCTCGTGACGTCACTCATGATCCTCGTGACGTCAATATGTGGAAAAAGTCACATTACGCAACGCGCGGTTACGCCGACGGCGACGGCAACGGCAGCGCCGCTCAACCTGGAAACGGGCACCTAAGAGCTGTACACTTAAAACAAGTTTCAGTGACATTTTCCCAAACTATTTACCCACCGCTATATTAATGCAAGACGTCACAAAATATATCAAAACTTGTGTCTTGAAAGAAACCTTACGAATATATAAAAATATTTGCTTAGACATCATTACAGTTTTGTTATTAACGCAAAAATGTAAGTCATTACTCTAAAAGTAGCAAAATAGCATGTCGATATATTAAAAAAAAAACTCTATCTTTTATTTCCTTTAAGCTCACCTTAACTCCTTGCAGTTAGGTGAACTAACTCGTGATGGCGAAATATCGAGTAGCATACGACCTCCAATTGAGAAAAGCGACAACAAACCTTCACTCAAATTGAGCTAGCTTGTCTTCGTTGTAGGTGCTTTGCCGCACGACGTCAGCTCCAAAGAGATATTCTCTGGAACCGGCAAAGTCTAAATGGTACTGCTCTATTGCAGAGCGTAGAAAGTCGTCATACTTTAAAAGTTTGAGACTAAAAACAAACAAGAAAAACGGACAACACAACATAAAATCTGAATAATAGCTAGTTTATTCGACCACACCAATAAAAAAAGGTAAAGAAACACAGAACATGACGTCGCGAAGATTTGACCAGACGTGGCTTGACAGGCTAAATCACTACAACACTAGGCACCCTTCCGACAACGAGCATCCGCCGCCAAGCACCCGCAAAGATAATCTGCGTCAAAACTACGAGGAACCATCTCCTCTGTGTAAGATTCCTAACCAGCGTTTCCTAACCCGCTCGTTTGCATGCGTTCACTTCTCAGAAGGTAATACTGTCCCAAGCTTCGTGTTATCTTTCTCTTTGTTTGTGTTGCCTTCAAAGGACCCACCCCCTCATCTTATTTTCGAAGAAGTGCCGGCAGAAGTCACCGCTGCCAGCAGTTGCGAACAGTATGAATGGCATATTGCCTTGAAACTCAAGCGCGCAAACCAGCGCATGAGTTTCAGTAACCGCGTAAACAAAACGAAGGGAGTAGTATCGGGGGGTCGCTATCTTGGTGTTCAACATTGTGACGTGGAAAAAAACAAAAAAACAACATCGGCTTACCATTTCAAAGCATCGACGTGTAACGTAACGCACAAAGGGTACAGATATAAGTTGGTGACCACAAGGACGTTTTCTTGCTGCTTTGTTTTGACCACGCTAGCCAAACATTTCGAGCCTGGAGAGAAGCATTAAGAAACTCAGACGTTCAGATTTGGAGAGAACATGACAAAGAAGACTTCCACCGCTTTGTTTGCTCTGTGACTGACCTTCCTTGTGTGCGCGCTTTTGTTTCAAGGCAATATGCCATTCATACTGTTCGCAACTGCCGGCAGCAGTGACGTCCGCCGGAACTCCTTTGGAATAAGAGGAGGGGCTGGGCCTTTAGAAGGCAACGCAAGAAAACAAAAAGAGTAAAACAAAGCTTGGGACAGTATGACTCTCTGAGAAATGAACGCACGCAAACGAGCTGGTTAGGGAACATCCTAATTTAACGCCCCGAAATTAGGAAGTTGGTCGGATCTCGTAGTCTTGACAGAGATGACCTTTGCGGGTGCTTGGCGGCGGATGCTCATTGTTCGAAGAGTGTCTGGTGTTCTAGAGCATTTAGCCTGTCAAGCCACGTCTGGTCAAATCTTCGCAAAGTCGTGGTCGGTTTTCTTGGTCGTTTTTTCTTTCTTGTTGATGCTTTGGAATAAACTCAGCTGTTCTTCAAAATTTGTGTTGTGCTGTCCGTTTTTTTTTTATTCTTCCTAGTCCCATGGTTTTAAGGTCGCGACGTTCATATAACATGACGATTTTCTACTTTCTGCAATAGAGCAGCACAGTTGTACAGATTTTTCCGCTTCTAGGAAGTATCTCTTTAAAGCCGACGTCGTGCGGCAAAGTACCTATAACGAAGAGAAGCTAGCTTAATTTGAGTGAAGGTTTGTTGTCAGATTTCACACTTCGTGGTCATATGCTACTCAATATTTATCATCACAAGTTAATTAAAGTTACTGGAAGGAGTTCAGAAGAGTCTAGAAGAAATAAGAAATGGATTACTTTTTTATATTGTTGTGCGATTGTTCTACTTTTAGAGAAATGACGTTTCGACATTAATAACAAATCTGCAATGATGGCTAAGCAAGTATTTTATATATATTTATAAGCCAGATTTTAAGACGTACATTTTTTATATATTTTGAGACGCTTTGCATAAAGGTGCCCTTTGATAAATAATTTAGGAAAGTGTATCTAAAGCGTGTTTGTATTACGCGTTTCGTAATTTGTTTTGCATAGAAATATATTATTGTGTTTGTTTTTGTAATTTCGTGTGCATGTTCTAAATTGTCTATAAAATAACCGAAAAAATAACCACGTGCCTGTTTGTGAAGAATCATGTGTATCAGGTACGTGAAATAAGAAACACGAGACCGTTTGAAGTAGAAAACAGCGTTATATTAGAAAACACTATGCCAAGAGGAAAACACACTAATTAAATTTACAGACGAAAAACAACGAATGGTATGACTTTGGGGAAATAGTTACAGGAATGCACATTCGACAGATTGTTCTCGCAATGTCGGCACACTGTTTCAATGCTGCTCGCTAAAGGCAACCCGAAAGTTCACTGTTACAACTTATCGCTTTCTTGCTTCGTGGCGTTGGGTCTTGCGAGGTGTTGTGCGATGGAGCGGCGACAAAGCACGTACCGGAAAGCCCAGCGTTCAGCTTGAAGCCGGTGGGTCGGAGGCGGCATTTGCACGGCGTCGGCGTCTAGGGTGGCGTGTTGGAATAGACGGGGCCGCTGTGGTCTTGACGTGTGTTCCGCAACACGTGCACCTGCTTTCAACTGGGGTGAAGGCTTCACGGGAGCCAGAGGTCAGGCCAGGTGGAAGCCTTGAAGAACCCGGGTCTGGACGCCCGGCGGTTCCCTTCCACACGCTGGTCTGCCTGCTCGAACACACTCCATTTTCTGTTTTCCGCCTTCTTTCTCTTTTTTTTTATTGATGCAGGGCGCGTTGCACGCGCCACGAGGATGACGCGCGCGCACACACACAGTTCGTCGCGTGCACAACGCGGCACGAAGATGACCCGGCACGTGCACATACACACCGTCGAAATCCGCACACGTTACACAAGCCCCCTTTCACCAAGTTTTTTTTTTTAGACAAAAACTCAGCGAATTACGCGAGATTCACACTGTTAAATCAACAGCCGTCGGCTCAGAAGAAAAACCAATAAAACACACACAAACAAAACTACCCCTTTAAGAAGGCCGATTAAAGGCGGCTCATATAACCTGCCCCCACATTTTCTGAGCCCTTGATGTGCTCCACTCGAGAGCAATATTCCTGTAAGGCTAGACTCCAATGCAAAACTCTACCGTTAAGGTGCTTGGCCTTAGTTAGGTACTGTAGAGGCTGGTGGTCTGTTTGAACCACGAAGGAAGTTCCATAAAGAAAGGTGTGGAACTTTTCTATGCCTCATATTACCGCTAAGCATTCGCGTTCGACAGTGGAGTACCGCGTTTCGCGCGGCAAGAGTTGCCTGCTAGCGTACGACACTGGGTGAAGACGTCCACCGTGCTCCTGTAGCAGAACAGCTCCTATGCAGGTATCACAGGCGTCTCTCCGGAGTGCGAACTCCCTCTTGACATCCGGCGACTTCAGAACTGGTCTAGAAGACAGTGCCGTCTTGAGCTCCTCGAAAGCGGCTTCTCTCTCAGGTGTCCAAGTCACCTTGTTTTTCTCGGCTTTCCGAGTCGTCTCCACCAGAGGTTGTGCTTTCTGTGCGTAGTGTGGGACGAAGTCACGATAATACCCCGCCAGTCCCAAGAAAGACCGGACTTACTTCTTGGTTTCCGTCTTCGGCGCGTTCGCGAGCTTCGTCACTACACTTTCCATCGGTTGGACTTTGCCATCTCCTAAGTGATGCCCCAAGAATGTGATGGACGTTACCCCAACCTCGCACTTTTGCGGCTTGATTGTCACACCTGCCTCACGGATCTTTTCAAACAACTGCCGCAGCGCTTAAACATGCTCTTCCACCGTTGTTGTGGCCACGAGAACATCGTCTAGATAGCGTACCACATTTGCAATCCCCTGGAGAAAAGTCTTCATAAGCCTGGTGAAAATTGCGGAGGCCGTCTTGATGCCGAAGGGCATGAATATGAAGTGGTAGTGTCCAGATTGTGTCGAGAAAGCCGTTTTAGGCCGGGACCCTTCCTCCAGTGGCACCTGCCAATATCCTTTGGCGAGGTCAAGCTTTGAGAAGAAGTTTTTGATTCGGACCTCTGCAAATACCGTGTCCATCCTCGTTATGGGCTCCGCGTCCGAGATCAGGAGGTTATTGATGCGGCGAAAATCAATGCACGCTCGGTACGTGCTGTCTGTTTTTTACCAGCACCAGAGGCGAGTTGTAAGGTGAGCGAGAGCGTTCGATTACTCCCATCTTCAACATCTGGTCCACCTCTTCCTCCACCACGTCCTTCACCGCAAAGGGAAGAGGGTATTGTGGTGTGTTCACCACCTCCGAGGTTTTCAGGTCCAGCCGACACTTAATGATATTCGTCTTTCCTGGGACCTCGGAAAAGATGTCCTAACGTACGACTTCAAAAGTCTACGCACCTCAGTCCGTCGATCTTCCTTCAGATTGTCGGATACCGTCACAGCTTCAGACCCGTCGCGTCAGTCCGTCGTTTTATTGTGACATTGGCGGTGTGAAAATTACCATAGTGAAATCTCGGCAACGTCCACGTTTTGAGCTCCTCAATTTTATATTTCTGGGAAAACATTTGCTACAGCTGTTCACATATGGCTGAATGTTCCTCCCAAGAACATGGCTTTCACATATATTTCTTACAGAAATAATAAAGATATGACTCGAACAGTCATTCTACGATCTGTCATGGAAACATCAACAACGCAGGTCATTTCAAGTGGTGGGAAGAGCTTATACATATATCGCTGTAGAAAAATGGCGTAGCTCTGTGGTAACCCGCCTGCTTCAAACGCAGCGGACCCAGGATAGAATTCATAAATCGGCCGCTGATCTTTTTCAAGCAGTTGGCAACACGGGACCAAGCCAGAGGCAGTAGAGCGTGGAAACGAAAAGCCGCCGGGTGACGGACCCAAGCTCTTCGAGACTTCTACCTGGCATTTGCCGCCGGCTCCATCAAAGTCCCACACCTCCGCTAAAGGCTGGTGTGTATGTTGCCGGAGCACCTCTCAAGACAGGGTGGCGCCGTCTTCCCGAACACGCCGCTCCGGGACGCCCACGCAGCCATACCTCAAGACTATTTTGTCGTCGCCAGCACCCAGAGCGCCCACCAAGTCAAGGAAGCGATATGTGTCTAAGCGAACTTTCAAGTTTATTTTAGTATTACCTCCGCGATTGTGTAGAGCTACATCTAGCTCAACCCGCAAGGTCACCTCAGATCGCTGACTGACTCGCCTCAACCGACCCCAAACTTCCGAAACTCGGTTAGCGGTTTTCGCGACAATTAGAAGAAGTAGTCATCCTCTTGTATCATATAATATCGCTAATTTACAATCAATAGACGAGGACACGGCACCCCATGGTACAAAATTTTGCCTTCCTGCAGAGGTGCGGCTCTTATGGGTCAATAGCGATTTTTTGAACGATTTTATTATTAAAAGTTGTTAGCATTAATTTTATTATTTATTAAAAATGTTCCAACGCCTAACTTCTGTACCTTTTCTAAAGACCTGATCTTTTTCAATTGTGTTAATTGAGAGGGCTTTCTTTTGTGCGCAAACGGCCTAATCCTTGATTACGAGAATCGCATCTTCGATAGTATTTAATTAACAACCTTGAGCCTTACAGTCATAACACCTAGACACTTATGTTACAAATCGCACGTGGAGTGAAGAGGTTAATTGTGATTACAAGATATGGGGGAAAAAAGTTATTCGGCAAAGCGACTTTCGCATATGACCCCATCAAACGTATGCACTCTTTTCCAGTGTGCTACAAACTATTACGCACCAAATTCATGACCTGATGTGATGCGAGCCTCCTTCAGTACAGTGGTTTCGTGTTCCTTCAAAAACGAAGTTGTGAGACTAAGCGTAAAATGTGGTTTATATAGAGGACCTTCTTGACAATGATTCCATAAGATGTCGGTATAAAAACGTATTCTGAGAAGGAGCTGTGAGAGGCCTTCGCCTTTTAAAACCTGTTATAACGCATTTCAATTTTTGAAACTTGTACCACAACGGCAGGTGTTTGAGAGACACTCACTAGGGAGTGAACTTTAAAACAACATTTCAGAATTGATTTTTTTTTCAAAGCTCGTGAAAGTCAACTTGAAAACCTTATACGCATTTTCGTTGCCTTCATGTCGTCGCAAAATATGCTGCGTAGTCGAACTATGTTGCTTTAGCCATATCGTCTCTTCGGCAAAACATACAGGTAATACAAATATTAAAAGCTTTCCTGTTAAGATAAAAAAATATTTTTGTTTATCAGATGCTGCCCTAAATTGCGGACTATTAGAGAGTTTTAGAATATCGCACGCTAAAGCTTTGCGTACGCAAAGAATAGCGTCGTCGCCACTGCGCATGCTCCGAACGCAAACCAGGTTTTGCGCTTTGCGTGCGAAATTTTAGCGTGCGATATTTCTCGGAAATAGCGTGCGCACGCAAAGAGTCTTTGCGCTTCTCAAGGAGGATTCGTGATGAGAAGTTGGCTAAAGCCAAGACGAGCAGAGTTTAAAAAAATGGCGGCTTCCAGGATTACGTCGGCGGCTGGCTTGGCAGCGTCGTGAGTGCGACGGTGCGACGTCGGCGGCATCCTCGCTACTGCGATTTTCAATACGGGACGACATTGTACTCGGTTTGGCAGCGATCACCGGCAACTTGATGCTTGCGACGCGCGAACATTTCTCGGCGAAGGCACGATGTGCGAAGGTCAGTACACGAGACCTCTCTTGCCGAGGCGACGCAAGCGGACACGACCGGTCAACCGCTCGCGTCGCATTCTCATGTTTAAACAAATCTAAAATAATATTCTGGGCCAAAAAACTTGTTTTTCTTTTCTAAAGTTACAGCATTTTGAGTGTGAAATAAAAATTGTGACTGTATCTTGGTGGCGTCGCAAGCGCGAGATGCTTGGGCTTTTGCGTCGCGACGGAGAAACGCTATTCTAAAACTCTCTTGCGTCGCGTGCGCTAATACAAGCGCTAAATTTTGCGCTAGCGTGCGCTAAAACTGCGTACGATATCTAAAACTTCCTATTGCTTCGATATATTTGCATATATGTACACTATTACATATTGCCGCGCATGCAGCTGACCAAGCAGGCAGCGCGCTCCTGGCCTAATGGTTATCGCGTTTACCTTCAACGCAAAAAGACAAGGTTAAATTGCTGGCCGCGGATACACATTTCTGTTCACTCTGTATTCTGATGTTGTGGTAAAAATAAGAACCGTAGTTGCTGATTTGAGGTTAGAAAGTTTTATGCGCAAACCTTCTACGTCGATTGTTCCAGAAGCCCACGCGTGTACAAAAGGGGCTCCGCGTGGCAAGCCACAGTCAGTCTTGCCCCAGCCTTCAATCCTGCTGTTACGCCGACTTCGACGCCCGCGACGCTCTGTTGTTATCTTCTGTTTCTTCTTTGTTTCGGGCACAAGTTCGCCTCATTAAACGTTTCAGTTTCCTCTGTTATTATTTTTTCGCCACCTCGTTTTTCGGCACATTTTGGTGGAGGTGAGGGATACGGCATGTCCGTGCAGCGTACCCATCAAAGGATCCGCAGTGCCAGTACGCTTCCAAGCCCGGTGAGAAGATCACTCTACGAGGAACCTAAACCTCGGACCAGCCGCCGCACCCAGGGACAGGATCGTGAATTAGGTTTGCCACTGGACAAGTCGAAGCCGAAGAAGACGACGATGGCCAACCAGTCGCAGACCCCGGCCGCTTCTGCCGTCGTATACCCGCCCGTCGCACCCCGGACTCCGACGCCTTTCCACGGGGAGCCCCACGAGGGCATCGAGGACTGGCTACAACACCATGAACGTGTGGCCCGCCATAACGGATGGACAGCTGAGCAGTGCTTGCAGAGCCTCTACTTCTTGCTGGAAGGGACTGCGAGATACCGGCTGGAGGACCACGAGGCTTCTTTAACTTCGTAGCAGGTGTGTAAGCAAGAACTAAAGAACACGTTTAGCAGCCAGCACCGACGTGAGAGGGCCGAAGACATCCTTCGAACAAGAACCCAAGGCCCAAATGAGAGCGTCACCAGCTTCGTCGAGGATGTTCTTCGCCTGAGCGCCCGCGCCGATCCTAAGGCAACAGAGGAGAAGAAGCTGCGACACCTGATTAGGGGTGTGAAGAGCGAAATATGCGGCGGTATTATCCGCAATCCACCGACAACAGTCGAGGAGTTCGTCACGGAGGCGACAAATATGGGACGGGCCCTCCTAGCACGCGCCAGACACTATCAGCAACAGCCTGGCGTAACTACTCTGGCGACATCCGGCTCCGATCTTGGTACCACCCTCCCCGGCATCCGTTACATCATCCGTGAAGTCGTCCAGGAGGAGCTGAAAAAGCTGCTGCCCGCTGCCGCACGCCGGGCCTCGCTCTCCATCGCCGAAGTCGTGCGGGAAGAAGTCCAGAGAGCCATCCAACAGATGCTGCCGTCGTCATGGCAGTCCCCGAGGAACCCACGTTGACTTAGGCCGCAGTGGCCCGACGGCTACCGCCTCCTCCTTGTGCCTATGCTGCGGCGCCCCGGCGTCGGCCTCCTGCGCCGCAGAAGGACCGACGCCACGACGACCAGCTCCAGTTCGCCTGCCAGGAGCCCCGCGCACCCCGGAAGACCGACGTGTGGCGAACACCCGACCGACGCCCTTTGTGCTTCCACTGCGGGAAGCAGACCACACCTACCGCGGATGCACATACCGACGACTCGGGCTGCACAGGTTCCACCCGAACGACCCGCGCCCCCGTTATGGTGAACGCCCTCGGGAGTTCGACGAGTACCTGCGACAACCTCTGTCCCCCGAGCCTGCGTCCCGCCGAGGATTCCTTTCACCGCCTCCCCGACGTTCACCATCGCCCTTCCGCCGGTCTCACCGAGACAGCCTCTCACCCATCGCTTCCTGTCGGGAAAACTAGGCGCGGCAATGCCTGGGAGGTGGTGTTGCCGAAGACAAACGATGCCAAGATCTTCCAAGATCGTCAGAGTCCTCCCACTCTAACGCTGCAACGCCCCGAAACAACGTTTCTGCAATAGTGTTGAATAACTTAAACGTTATCATTGACGGCCACGACGCGACGGTACTCGTTGATACCGGAGCAGACCACTCCGCTTTGAGTGGGAGACTCTCCCGTCGCCTTCGGAAAGTTACGACGTCGTGGGACGGACCGCAGACACGAACCGCCGGCAGACATCTCATCACACCTGTCGGCACGGGCTTATATCGCGTTGAGAACCACGGTGAAACCTGCCCTGTGAAGTTCGTCGTTCTGCAAGACTGTTCGAGGGACGTTATTATCGGAATGGACTTTCTCTGCGAGTATGGCGCCGTCATCGACCTCGGACCAAACCAGCTGACACTACGAAAACCTGCTCCATCACCGAAAGAATCCAAAGCGATGCCATTCGCAGTCCGAGTCCTCGCAAACCACGTGAACTTACCGCCGTGGTCGAGTGTTTCCGTACCCGTCGGGATCGATGAGGCTTTCTGTGGTGACGTTCTGCTCGGGGGAATCCTCCAGTCGCTTCTAGGAAGAGGGATCGGCGTCGCAAGAGGAATCGCGGAGCTCCAAGACGGGCACACTGTTGCACCCGTAACAAACTTTCGACAGAAGGCTAAGCACCTTACGAAAGATACCACCGTGGGTCACGCTGAGGAACTCCCGGACTCAGCCGCAATCGCCGGAATAGCACAAGACCTCTCTTTGTTGCCACACAAGACAACGCCGCATTCGCAGTTCGACATCGATCCAACCCTGCCGACACCCCAACGACGACAACTCAGTGACCTTCTCTCCAAGTTAAGTGAGTTCTTCTCCACGTCGTCAAGGGTGCGCCAAACGACGTTTGCGAAACATCCAATTAGTACTGAAGACAACGTACTTCCTGTTCATCGGTCGCAGTACCGTGTCTCTGTGAAAGAGAAAGAAGTCATCCAGAAGCAGGTCCAAGAAATGCTCGACGACGACATCGTCCAGCACTCGAACAGTCCATGGGCTTCACCGGTAGTCCTGGTGAAAAAGAAAGACGAGACTCTTCGGTTCGGCGTGGAATATTGTCGACTGAACACCGTAACAAAAAAGGACGTCTACCCGCTGCCACGCATCGACGACACTCTGGACCGGCTGTGCCACGCCCGATACTTTTCGTCGATGGACCTGAACAGTGGGTACTGGCAGATCGAGGTCGACGAATCGGATCGTGAGAAGACTGCCTTCGTCACACCGGACGGACTGTAGGAACTTAAAGTGATGCCGTTCGGACTGTGCACAGCACCGGCGACGTTCCAGTGCGTAATGGACACCATTCTTTCTAGCTTGAAATGGCAACGCTGTCTCGTCTATCTCGACGGCGTCGTGGTATTCGCAAGCGACTTCGACGAGCACCTGAGACGTTTTTGAGCCGTGCTACAGGCTATCCAGAATTCTGGACTGACACTAAAGCCGTCAAAATCTCGGTTCGCTTACGGCAAGCTCAAATTCCTGGTCCATCACGTGAGTGCTCAGGGTGTAGGAGGCCCTGATCCAGCAAAGACATCCGCTGTTGCCGAATTTCTGAAGTCATCAGACAAGAAAGCCGTAAGAAGATTTCTTGGGCTGTGCGCTTACTACAGTACAGACGTTTCGTTCGCGATTTTTGCCAATGTTTCTGCACCGCTCACGCATCTGACGAAGGACGACGTGAACTTCCAGTGGGGGAGGAGCAAGGACAAGCGTTCAACGAACGGAAGGAAAGACTCACAGTCGCCCCCTATCCTCAGACACTTGAATCCATTAGTGGAAACGGAAGTTCACGCGGACGCCAGCAACGCCGGACTCGGCGTGGTACTCGTCCAAAGAAGAGACGGAGCAGAGAGGGTGATTGCTTACGCAAGCCGGGCACAGTCCAAGGCAGAGAAAAATTACTCAACGACCGACAAGGAATGTCTCGCTGTCATCTGGGCGTTAACCAAGTTCCGCCCGTACCTGTACGGGATCCCGTTCCCCGTTGTCATGGACCACCACGCTCTCTGTTGGTTTGCTATCCTCAAGGACCGGTCAGGACGCCTCGCTTGCTGGAGTCTTCGACTGCAAGAATTCAACCTAACCATTGTGCATAAGTCTGGCCTCAAGCATAACGACGCCAAATGTTTGTCTAGGGCCCCAGTCGCATCTCCGCCAGAAAGCATTGACGACGACGATGACGCCCGTTTTGTCGTCGTGGTTACAGATACCGACATGGAAACACTTCAACGAGACGACCCCGAACTTTGCGCCATGATCGACCACCTCGAAGGTCAAGGAAGTTCAGTTCCGCGAGTCTTGGCCCAAGACTTGTCAAGCTCCGTTCTGTGGGGAGGCGTGCTCTTCAAGAAGAACTTCGAAACGAGCAACCCTGCCTGGCTGCTGGTTGTTCCTGCCAGCCTGCGAGAAGAAATCTTTCAAGCCTGCCACGGCGACCCGACGGCTGGACACCTTGGCTACAGCAGGACGCTCGCCCGGATTCGTGACAAGTACTATTAGCCGAGACACCCGAAAACAGTTCATCTGTACACACGGTCGTGCCATGAGTGCCAACGACGTAAGAGGCCTCCGACGAAGCTTGGTTTCGTTCCCACCATCGACGTAAGGAAACCGGTGGATTATCGTCGCGACCGATTATCATACACGATACGCTGAGTCGAAAGCCCTGCCATCAAGAACAGTGGGGGAAGTCGCCAAGTTTTTCGTCGAGTCCATCCTCCTTCGACACGGAGCACCTGGACTGCTGATCACAGATCGAGGATCATCTCTCATGGCTCAGCTGACTCAAGAAGTTCTTCGGCTCATTCACACGAGCCATCGACGAACCACCGCTTATCATCCGCAGACCAAAAGACTAACGGAGCGGCTCAACAAGACGATCGCCGACATGATCTCCATGTACGTCGACGTGGAGCACAAGACGTGGGACGAGGTGTAGCCATATGTTGCGTTTGCGTACAACACAGCGGTTCAAGAAACCACGAGAGTTTCGCCGTTTCAACTGGTACACGGCCGGGCGGTTACCACGATGCTCGACGCCATGCTGCCTCACGTGCCAACCGATGATGGCAACGGCGACGCTCAACTGATCTCTCAACACGCGCAGGAGGCTCGTCATCTGGCAAGAATCAAGATTCAAGACCAACAGCGAGTCGACGCATGCCGGTATAACCTTCGTCGCCGTGACGTCCACTTTCAACCCGGACGACCGGGTATGGGTTTGGACACCGATACGGCGCCGTGGTCTCATTGAGAAGCCTCTGAAACGCTATTTCGGACCCTACAAGATCATCCGATGCCTCGGCAGTCTGAACTACGAAGTTCATCCCGACGGAACGCCCCCATCTGCAAGACGCCAGCCACGAGCCGAGGTGCTGCACGTCGTCCGGCTCAAGCCGTATTACGAACGATAGAGCTTTGGACTCTCGTCAAAGAGTGAACTGTGACCTTTAAACTGTGGCTCGCGACTCTGCTATCCTTTTGTTGTGGATTTGTGTTTTGTGCTGCATCGGGACGATGCACTTTTTAAAAGGGGGAATAATGCCGCGCGCGCACCTGACCAGACAGGCGGCGCCCTCTTTTATCGCGCTTGCCTTCCACGCAAAGAAGCCAAGGTTTGATTCCTGGTCGCGGATACACATTTTTGTTGACTCTGTGTAGTGATGCTGCAGTAAATTCGAGAACAGTGTTGCTGATTCGAGGATAGAAAGTTCTATGCGCTAACCTTCTACGTCGATTGTTCCAGACACCCACGCGTGTACAAAGGGGCTCCGCGTGTCAAGCCACAGTTAGTCTCGCACCTGAGTTCGATCCTGCTGTTACGCTGACTTCGACGCCTTCGACGCTCTGTTGTTATCTTCTGTTTCTTTTTTTTCTGTAGGGCACAAGTTCGCCCCATGAAACGTTTCAGTTTCCTTTGTTATTCTTTGTTTCGCCACCTCGTCGTTCGTGACAAGGAAACCGCAGGTGTTTTAGTGACACTCACTAAGGCGTGAACTTTAAAAACAATAGTCCAGAATTGTTTTCTTCAAAGCCCGTCACAGTCAACTTGAAAACCTTATGCGCATTTTCGTTGTCTTCATGTCGTCGCAAAATAAGCTGCGTATTCAAAATATGTCGCGTTGGCCATATCCTCTCTTCGGCAAAAATATACGAGTAATACAAAAATTGAAAGCTTTCCTGTTAAGATAAGGAATATTTTTATTTATCAGATGCTGCCCTAAATTGTGGACTATTGCTTCGATACATTTGCGTACTGACATGCAATGTGTGGAAAAAACAAGTTCCGCTGTATTTTGTTGTTCTTAAATTGTGTACCAGCAAAAAGGCCGAGGCGGAAACCGATGTACCGTGTTCGATCAAACAAATGAAACCTGGGTTCATGGCCCGCATAAATAAACTACGAATCGGAGAAAGCTAAAACACCTGTGCCACGGGG
This sequence comes from Ixodes ricinus, assembly GCA_037355805.1. Lineage (NCBI taxonomy): Eukaryota > Metazoa > Arthropoda > Arachnida > Ixodida > Ixodidae > Ixodes > Ixodes ricinus. Next base: position 28,299 of record JAZHYW010006207.1, read on the forward strand.
GATGGGGATAGGATGCGAAAGTTTAAAAACATTATCTGGATCAAGACATAAAAAAGAACAAATTTTGTTTGTTGAGCCGACTTCCTCCTAAACCTACTTTTGTAACGTGAGTTATAGCCACAGCTGCTTGCAGATTGCGTAATTCGCTGTTATTGTTGCGCCGTTGTCGCTACTGTGCAGCCTCGTGAGCTCGATCCTCAAGGTTTTCATGGTATTTTCCGCTTCCTTTCGATTCCGCAGCCGTGCCTCGTCCGTACATCGTCTCCGACGAACCTTCTCAGCCAATACCACCTAGGAGACAAGGCCTGCGTATGACGCCATCGTGAGTAAATCCCCGACCCACTCGAAGCGGAAAACACGCTAAACCTCGACGAATGTCACTGCAAGACCGGCAGCGCCTTGGCGTTGCCATGTGCTAGCGTCGTGACCGCTCTGAGACGCCGCGAAGCAGGCGCTGGCGGCGAGGCTGATGACAGCTATAGGCGGCGCTGCATGGATCCACTAGTGTTGACGGTTGAGGAGTGAAGACGGAACGGGTCGTCTTCTAGGAGGTATTTCCTCAGCGCGCACTGAAATTCGAGTTCTTCAGACTCACCACGGACTTTCCCAAGCCTAATCATACGGCGTGCAAGTTCGTCAGATCGGAGGGTCATGCACACATGGGCCGGTAAAACCGGGGTGCGGGCTGCAGCCAACAACTCATATACGGGTAGAAACTGAGGGGGAGAAGGAGACGAGAGCGCACACGGGGACCAGAATACCAAATACCGTACTATACTCCGTGTCACTAGTTGCCGTGCACCGTACAGGCAAGGGCGACGCTCAGACGAGCGGAGAAAGGGAAGCACTAAGAAGGATGGGGAGAAGAAGAGAAGCCTCCACTCCTCTCTAACGTTCCTAGTGCTCTCCTTTACCCCTCGCCTTTCATTGCCCTCCTCTCTCGTCCTGCCTTCCTTGTGCTCCTCCTTTCTCTCTTCGCCTGGCGTTGCTTACCTCTCACTGCACACAACGTGTGACACGGACTATAGGTTGCAGGACATTCGGCTCATTTCCGTTAGACCTGAGCGATGGCAGCGCCGAAACACTCTCTTCGTGAGCTAGCTACTTTGGCTGTTGACTTTTCTCCGCTCTTACGTTCTTAACTTTTTTCTCAAGGCTTCTCCGGGAAACGTGGATCAGTCTTTGCGTGGGCAATTGGCGACCCGGAACTGGCTAAATCGGGGAACACGGACGCAAACGGCAACCGCGCCCGGGGAACAATGGTTGGTATTATGCGAATGGTGTGCTAATCTCCATATTTACTCCATCAAAACTAAATCTTTTATTTTCGAGCAATATGTATCTAACTGCATCGATGAAAGATCCCTTAAACTTAGTTCTGAGTGGTCATCGTGGAATTTCGAAAAAATATTACTTAAACTAAACTAGTTTAAGAATCAACATCGACTCAACAGCTTGTTGACTATTTACGAAATATTAGGCACCGCTGTTATTAATGACGTTCCTATTGTCTTTTTGTGTTTCTTGATAAATACAGCCGACAATGTAATCGACATTTTTACCTCACCAAAAATAAAATGGAAGAAAGTTGCAAAGCGAATACTTCATCCTACGATGTCGAACACAATACATGCCTCTTCCGATCGCAAAACTAAAAACCTTGCCAGCGAGATGTATCTGCCATGCTTACGAAATAATAAGCCCGCAAAAATAAAGTCGCTATGTCCATGTGCTCTGTCAACTGACACATCACCAACTGCTCCACTGTATTTTTTGACTGCTAAATGTGCCTGTGGCGTCTCCAGTTTCCTTCCCATTGATTCTGCAGTGCTGTAATGCGTCATTTGCGACAAATTACACCTGCAGGAACTGTCGCAATAATCAACGTGTCCAGCAGCCTCAAAGCCGCGTGACTAAATATTGAAAGCTCGCTAACACACCTTGCGATTAGGAAAGACCAGGATGACGCGACCGAACTGCGCGTGCGCCAAATACGCGGCCCAGAGCGAAGCAGCCAAACCGAGAGATGGCATTAATTACCCACCTAATCAAAATTAAAAAACGACACTTTGTTACTCAGTTATTCAAGCGTCAGACCCCTCTCGAGCCGAACCTTCTGTGTTCGCGAGAGGGGCCTGTATTTCCTTTAGTAAAATATTTTAAAACACTGAGCTCTTGTTGAAATGGTTAGTTGGTAGACGTAAAGTTGTCTACCTTTGTTTCTTCTCACTGTTCGGACGCCAAACGCTGGCGTCCGGCGTTCAGAGTTCATCTTGTGAACAGCAGTAGTGACAAAGGCTGCTGGCTATGCGTCCACCTACTAATCATTCCAACCAGAGCTCAGTGCCTTGGCATTCTCGCGCGCTTTCATCTCCCCATCTCTCTAAGTTTCTACTCGTATAGTCACTGACAAGGTGAGGACGTCAGGGCGTCTCTTTTTAACGTCCCTTTGAGCACAAGCTCGTTGCCTTTCGGCGGCCTTTGGCGCCGCGTGCATGCTCAAGGTGCACGAGGCGCCGAGTGTCGCAGGTAAAAAGAGAGGAAGATACTGTCGATAGTTGAGGAATTCGGAGAAAAAAAACGCCCTTCGAAACGGCCACGTCGAACCTGTTATCCGCTGAAAACAGCGCATCGGCCACTGGCCGAGCACGTATGTCAGAGTCTACCGACGCCTCAAACGATTACCGCATCAGAATGCCTCGTCTTTTCTCAGGTAACACTGTTCTCAACACCACCTTCTTACACGCCGACCTGGGCGCCCGTCCCTATCGTGCCGCCGACTTCCGAGACAATAAATGGGAAGTCGTCAATTTGAAGGACCTCATAGGCGTACGCCAACACCAAATGAGCCAAATCTGGATGACCTATTTTGCCGCCGCTCTTCTGCCCCGCCCCCCCCCTTTCCCAAAAAAAAATCGAGTCAAAATGCGAGCTTTTAGTCAAACAGCAAAAGGTTTTCGTTAACAATCTCGACATGAATGACGTCAAAAGAAATCTGCGGCGACTACAGTAACCACTTAGAAATCGCCGTGTGGTGGAGGCTCTCAGCATTACGGAACCGTAAAGTCCGTGGCCCGGGAGAAGTGGAGGTGCCCGGGTCTCGAACACATAGACATACTCAATCGGTAGGTTGTCTTGACAATCCACGACCACATTTCGGTGAGCCAAAGGACGCCTTACAAGAGTGAAACCCGCCTTGCAAGAATCAAAAAAAAAAAACACTTAGGGACAAGTGTTTCTCTTTCTTTATTATTTATTTATTCTTGTATTTCAACCAACCCGCTCTTTTTTCCATGCCCCACTTGCTAAAGGTGCTTAGGAGCACGAGTCGGCTTTTAATGCCGGTGAGCCCTCCACTGTGCCTCCGCTTCAATAGAGTGGACACGTTCATCAGCAGTGCCGCGCGCCTTGTTGTGCTGATTGCAAACATTTCGGACACTCTGCGGGAGAATGCGTTTTCACCAACGCTGAGACGTTGCGTCAGAGAACGGGAAACAACGGTAACGGCGCAGCCACAGACCCCTTAATTGACGTCAGCGAGATAGTCGCCACTACAGATGGATTGAGCTCTCCTGATCCTTCTCGGCAGCCACCTCCGGACACCGCTTTACGGCCACCTGACGAAGCCGACCACCATGTGTCTGTAGAGGGCTCGGCTAAGGCAACTTCATCAGAACAGTCGATTGCTGGAGGTCCTAGTTAAACCGCAGCATGAGTCATGTCCGAAGCTTGCCTCCTCTCACATCTTGAAAACAGCTGCTGAGCCTACACCCACTGCAGCACCAGACGAGCCACGACCCGTGACCACTTTTTGTCGAGCGGAACCCTCACCGAGTGCCCGGCGTCACCAAGTTCTGACTCGTCGTGCGTGTCCACTACTGCATCTGCAGCCAAGAATCGCGCGGCAGGCGTTGGAGATGGCAGAAGAAAACCTTCCGGAGTCCGAGTGGTGCCCCACGCCAGGCACAATAGGCAGCTCAAGATGCCCAGCGACAATTTGAACCACGATGAGCCGTTCAAGTTTCTCAACAGTTAATGTTCGGGGTTTACGGTCGAAGCTGAAGCAAGTACAACTGAAAAAAGCTTTTGTTGCGTGAGCAACTCGATTTTGTAGTCGTCCGGGAAACAAAATCATCCACCGATAAAAACACTGCACGTGCTTTGGACCCTTTTCTTGATGCTTGCGAAGTGTGTGTCAGTCATTCAGCATGGGTCTCTGCAGGCTGTGTTCTTTTCCCGAAGTGATTACTATTTCCTATCATACATCGTTGACACCCTGGGCAGATATATTTGTTGGGCTTTTGTTTTAATGTGAGTTTACTGGCGGGTGATCTGTGTATATGCGTTTAATAACCCCAAGAGACGCTGATCTTTTAAGCAACATTGCCACTTTCCTCGACAATGATATATACATGTTTTGTTAGGAGATTTCATTTGTGCATGTCATGTGAACATTCAGGACACATCTTTCTTTGCCCAGGATAAATAATAATAATAATGCTATGTTCACTTTGACCCCGTGGGTCACGGCGGGGACAAAATTAGAACACAAATTTACCTGACGAGGCCATCCAGCCTTGTACATTTCTCAGCAAACACACACACATAAACATAGTGGAAAGAACAAACACGTAAATATCTAATCAATCAACATAACTCAATATCACGTAACAAACAAAAAATGCAAAGTACATATGAGTTCACCATTTTAGCAAGCTAGAAGGATCCCAGGATCCTGGGTTCAATCCCCGCCCCTGCCCGTTTCGATCTGGATGAGCATCGTACCGGCGTGCGGTCGTGTATCACTACTGCGTGGTGCACGTTAAAGACCCCAGGTTAGCGGTTGTACCGCACTGGCTAAATTGCTCATCTACAGCTGAGACACCAAACGCCCACTGAGGCAGACTAACTTCCGGCTGTATAAACATGCACACAACAATTTGCTTTTGCTTTGACTTGAAGCTAGAAGGCTTTTAGTCAACGTTTTATGTTTGTTTCGTAAAAAAACGTTGTTCTCGTACGTACTCTTATTTTTTAAGGAAAAAAGTGTCAATGCACTTCACATAGGATTATACACTACTCATGATAATACTTTCATAATGAAAAAACAACTGAAATTGAAGAGACCAACGCTATTCATATTCTGGTAGCATGTACATTTTTATGTTATTTCTAAGCATGGGAAATGATGAGCAAAGTTTGGTTCTTACAAACTCAGCAGGGTTGTCATTCAGAAGTTGCGTTGTTTTATAGGCTGTTGATTAGGAGGCATAATTTGCTCGATTTTTATGTTCGATGCACAAATCACATATCAGGTTGCAGTGTTTGATTTGGGGTGGTAAATCCCACGAACTTTATTTTTATTCACTATTGTGCTTGCTATATATTTGCAATGCTTGTTTCAGGTTAAAAATTGCTTTCAGTATCTAAAATTTCATATCTAACAGAATATGTGGCGGAATGATCTCTGTAGTGAATGTTTTGAAATTAGCACAATGCTTTCTTCTGTATTCCCAACAGCTTGTCCAGCTTCGTTTTGGTAGTGCCCCAGACGAATAGGGAATAATTAAGATGAAACTAATAGCAGACTGCAGTAGAGCTGACATTTGAGCCAAAAAGGAAGATGCTTAAATTTGTGTAAAATTTTAATAGATCTAGGTACATTAAAGGGAACATGATTTATATGGCATGTCCAACTTATGGTTTCTTCGAACCAGACGACGAGATATTTAATTTAGCACGTTTGTTCTAAATCTGAGCTTAAAAACATCAATGTAAAGTTACAACTAAATTGCTTATTTATCGGTCTAACTATTTTATATTTAGTTCGTTTTTACATTCAGTTCTTATTTACTGGGATTCTAGCCAAAGCGCTAGATCACACTTTCACGTGATTCATAAATCTTTTATTACACTAAGGTTCGTATTCATTAAAAAAACATTGGTATTTTTGTGTTTCTTACTTTCGAGTGGCATACCTGACAACTGGTGGCACGAGGACTCTCCTGTCGTGCCACTCTTCAAAACTCAGGGCAGGGAGATATTGCGATGCTCTTGTTGCTGGGACCCCATGGCCTTGGCCTCCTCATGGCCCTGGCCAGATCATGGAAAAAGGCTGAGTTCGAGCTTGTGGCCACAAGGTTCCTCCAGATTTTGAGGCACCCAAGCAGATGAAAACGAAAACAAATCACACTCCGGTTCTCGGCAGAGATACACTACAATGGCTAGCAAGTTTTTCGTGATCAGCATATGAGCCCATTATATTTTTATACTTTGTAGTTATAGAAACACTGCTCCACCACGGTCACAGCCCATAGTCACCTCCGACGACAAGGCCATGTAGGCCTCGAAATGCCAGGTTCCTAATTAAGGCAAGTAGTTGGACGTTTTCGTTTAATCCACTTTCACCCCAACCAGAGAGATTTCTGTCGGATATTCACATTCAGATGTAAAGACTATAAAAAAGTACTACTGCAATAGAAAGATCTTTCCACCCTCATGTTCAACGAGTGTCGACTGAGGATACAGTTCCAGTTGACGCTCATTCAGCATGAGGCTAGAGTGTACCGAAAGAGGGTAGGTGTCTGCATAAAGAGATTTCAGTTGGCGCACCAAGAAGATTTACGATAAAAATGGGTACTTTCTTTGAGCAAAATGCCAAAAAAATCGCCGATCTTGACTCGACACTAACAGTGGCAAAAGTATCTATTTTAGCTACGAAATAGGTACTCCATCATCAGTCTGAGCAACCCAATCAAACTAAATATTCTTCCCAGCTTGCTTTTTATGGGAATCTCTAAATTTACAATAATTATCGCGACAACCGCAAGGAAAGCAATGTCAAAACCAACGATCAAACGTACCTGCACTCTCCAGTGGCACATCAATAGCAGATCACACCTGCAGAATGAGCAAGAAGTCTAAAAAACGGGGTATGTCATATATACATTTTTTTCGTGCTGCTGAGCAAGTGCTGAAAGGAGATTTTACGGTATTAATTTCTCACCACCAAACTTCTAGTAATCGGTTGAGAACAAGTTGGACATAGCGAGCACTGAACTTGTGCTTGTCGCTAGCATACCTTTTCTAAATGTTGCCAATAAAAATGTTCAAAAAATAAAACAATAAAAAACAATAAAGACCAATTTTTGTAGAAATTCCGTAACTTTGGGCAAGAAAAGTTATCTCGACAAAAATATGTGGGTTAGAGTTTTACAGCGCCTATTCTTCTGACAAACCAATTTTGTTGCAAATTGGTACAATAAAAGAAACCCCTGAATACCATTAAGAGAAAGACCAAAAGGATGCATTCTTACACCAGAGAAATTCAGTCATAACGACCACGGGCAGGGAACTCTGTTTATGCTCTCAGATAGCCAACCTGCCATGGCCCTGCACAGACCACAAAACAAGGTCCCGTTGAAGTTTGCAGCCATTAGGTACATCAAATCATGAAGCTCCAGAAGCAGCTACAAGTCGAAGTAAAGGGCATTTCATTCCTTCGCAGATGGAGAGTTTAATAGCTAGCATGCATTCATTAGGTGATTCTGCCAAGAATGCACTGGCATTTCCATGCAGCACTATATCACCAAATTTTGAACCTTTCCGTGCGACACTAAAAACCGGAAGCATTTTTTAAACCATCTCAGCTGTGAGACTTTTTGGTCAAAAAATATATATTTTTAAATTTTGCTTTTTTTCATAGCCTGTTTTCTTTGCTTTCAAACCATATATAACATGTAGGGATTAGTAATGCGGAAAATTATTTTTGATGTCTTCTTTCATGTTCTGTGTAAGCAAAAAAGTGGGTGTGGTCTCAGGAAAACTCCAGAGATGTTTCATTTCACGCCGAAAATCTCGTTTTATGTGCACAAAAGTTTCGGTTCCGGTTTCATGGTTTTCTTCTTGTAGGTAGTACATGATACAGCCACTAGGGGCTTTTTTGGAGCACGTTTGAACGGCGGTGAAATTGGTGGTAGATGCGTTCAAGCGTTTAGTTCGAGCTTCGAAGGTTTTTGATGCTACTGTGAACATCTTACTGCTGTGTTTTTTTTATATTACCAATGGGAAGACCGCAACGACTGACAGCAAAGGAGAAATTTCGTGGTAATCGTTACGGATAGTCACAATCGTCGAACAGACCTGCGAAGAAGGTACGGCCACAGTCATGCGCTTCATCTTCGAAGATGGGTTTGAATGGTTCGCTTGAAGCAACTGCTGACAATGACAATGTGCTTGGATACCGCCTTGTCGACGTCAGCATCCTTTTTGGTGTTTTAAAAGGACACTTGGTTTGTGCGCACTGTGATAACCATGCTTCATTGTGCATCATTGAACTGGTGGAGTCAAGGTGGTGTCTTCATGGCAGAACACAAAACGCTAACGAGGCACTCAACCAAATGATCTGGGCCAGATGCCCGAAAACCACATTTGGTAGCTCTAAGACTGTTCAGACAGTTGTTGATGACGCCATCCCTGCTACAATGATGAGAATGTGTCACGAGTCAAAGTGTTGAAGCAATTAGGTGCCACTCCTGGTCCCCTGTGTGTATCTACACTGACATCAATAGACTCGAAACGGGTCCGGAAAAGCGACTACAAGCTTACAGATGAAGCCAAACAGCACAGAAAAGACAAAAGAAACAAAGAGAAAGGCTACAGTGACGCTGCCAAAGAAAAAGACTACAATCCTGGAATGTTTTGATGATTTTTTTTTCTTTCTGTTTTCTTTAAGCCTTTTTTCTTCAGAACATAAATTTTTGTCATTCATGTACCTTTTTTTAAAAACAAGCTATGTAGTCTACTTCAATGAATTTTTAGGATGGCTGTGTTCACATCTTGAGCTTCGCTAGAACTAGAGTCAATGGTTGATTTTGGTTTGTGTTTTTTCTATTAAACAAAAAGCATTATAAGGTGGCGATTTTATTCTACCGAACATGAAAGAAAAATATTCTTTCTCATCATCTTTTTAACGAAAACAATCACTTCTAGTTCCAGGAACGTAGAAGTACCGCAGCTTTCGGCTTACCAAATTTGAGAATTCTGCAATAAGTAATTGTCTTGCAAAAAGGCACAGGTGTAAGAAATAAATAAAAAACTAAAAACTATTCAATTAATTTTTTTATTTCAATTGTTTTATTAATCGAAATTTTATTTAGGAGATGTGGATTAATTTTCATGAACTTTGCTTATTATATTACAATTTTATAAGTCATTTTGTAAGTATCACTTTCAAACTCTCATCCACCTTAAATTGACCACGGCAGATTCTTCAAGCCTTCGGTGCGACTTCAGTACAGAAAGCAAAGTATATGACATTGTATTTATACGCCATGCTACGTAGAGCTTATAATCACGTGTCGTGCTCTTTTCGTTGCATTGGCTTCTAGCGTTAAAAGTGGTTCAGCTTAAAAACAGAAAAGTAGAAACGCTGGCGATTAGTGTTCTGGCCTAGCATTGAACTAAATGGCGAGGAGGGCACTCAGACTTTCCAACCGGGACGTTTGCTGCCTGTCACCGCACGACAAGCGTGTGCCCAGCCATTGTTCGAGCTGAGTACATGATCTCGACAGTGCCATTAGAGTTGACTCTTATTATGTAAAACTCCAGGAAGCCAGAGACTTTAGTTCGAAATAACAGAAGTTTGAATTATCAGAAATTCGTCTAAATATGATGTCAGGCAAGTGGCAATTTGCTATAGAAATAGCTACAGATGCCAAGCAGATTTTTACACGTTCCTCTAGACAGGCCTATTTATAGACAGGCACAAACACAAAGCATTGGTGAATGTAAAAGCAAATGGTTGTTTTGGCCGAATATTTTCTTTTTTCGGCCCAACATTTTGGCCGAATATTTTCTTACTTCAAATATTGTTTCTTTAATTTCAAATTTCTCCTTCTCAGCACAAAACAAGAAAAAAACAAGCATGATTGATGAAAGCAGGTTGCCAGGGCAGTTCTGCTTGCGTAATCGCTCCGAGTTAGTTTCATCTTGTGCGCTTCTCACCGACGCACGTTTGTATTGCGGAAAAGCAATGACTGCGAGCTTCAAGGTTATTGCTTTTCTGCAGTTCACAAGTGCTCGGTGAGAAGCGCACTCAACGGGCTTAGCCCGCCGCTATGAACAAATAGTAGGAATTAAGAGGAAACGTTGTTTGAATTAAGCCGCTTATAAATTAACTGACAACATAGCGCGCAAACATTTTTTTAATTGTCTTGAATTAATCGGGAGAATGAAATATCCCAGTTTGAGTTATCACGGGTCCACTGTATTTGACAAGCAACAATGAATGTTAAAAATGACTGACTGACGGAGAGACTGCACCTCAACTACGAATGACCTGGGATACCTAATCGAATACAGATATACCAATTATATAAAATAAATCTGACAGGCATTCTATTTTTCAACAGGCTGTGTCGACTCCCCATCTAGTCGAAGGAGTTGATCCGTGATAGGGCAATAAAAAATGAAAGCTGTTTACAACTCACTGTAACGCCGAATTCGAGCGCAGCTCTTGAGGAGGTGGAGGGAAGGGTACTGTGGGGAAGGTATAACCTTCCTCCCTCCTCCTCACCTCCTCATCCTGTCTGCTACTCCTCCCTCCGAGCGGCGTCGCGGTCGCCTCACGAGGGTCATGTTCCCTCACAGAGTCACGTGACGTCACCAGGGTCACGTGACCTCACCGACGATCACGTTACCCCTTCGAGGTCACATGACGATGCCGATCTTGATGACGTCATCAGTGACGTCACCAGTGACGTGACGCATCCCATAATGCATCGCGCGGTTACGCCGACGCCGACGGCGACGCCGCTCAAGCCGGAAACGGGCGCCTAAGTGCTGAGCTCTAAAACAAATATGTGTGCTAACATTTCCTTTTGCACACCCAAAATATGGATATTGGAAGGCTAGATACACAAGCCACTTTATTTGGAAAGTTCCTCAGCTGCTCAAATGCATATCCAGTAAAGGCACTCACCGAGCCTACCCTCCTGGAGCTTCGTCCACGTTAAGCTGAGATAGGGTATAGAAGCTACATGCTCACTGACAGAATGTTAACGGCAGTGAACATCTCACTTGCTCCGCGTCATGTACGCAAGCTACCTTCGATGCAGTTACGGCGCCTCATAAGCTTCGAGCGTGCACATGCAGCCAAAGCAGGGTGGAAAGCAACAAGTTGCATGCTTGAGGCCGTGCGCTCGAAAGAGACTTCCGGCCGTTATTTTTTTTTTTTTTGTCATTGACTATTCTACATATTTGCAGAAAGAAATACTTCGAAGTAAAGAAAATAGTATTGCAAATGAGCAGTCCACCTTTGATCATAATACCATATTTTGATAAATGTAACAACAGTGTATGTGTATTACCGTCCACCACTTTTCCAATTAGATGCTCCCGCCTATCCGGACACCTACACATGTGTGTGCGCGAGTAGATTCAAGATTGAGAAGCTAGAAAACAAAGCGCTGACGAGGCTTGTCTGACCCTTTCGACCATGCTATTTTCGTACATTCGTCGCAGTTCAAAATTGTCTAGCAAACATTCTTCAGCATTAGAAAATCTCGTTCATGCCGGAGGTCCACCACTAAGTCGTGATTCCTCCAGATCGTTCGAACCCTTCCCATGACTGTAGAACAACCTGCAAACGAACTCTACTGTGCTGCAGCACGAGCCCATGCTGCCCGCTTCCGAGGGAAAACACTGTTAGGATAGAAGACGACAGCTCACGCCGTACAAGCGAAAACGTCGAATGAAATAAAAAAAAATGCATAGCATTCAATAAACACGAGATAGGCTCACAAAGGGACGACACCATGGTTGTTGTTTGATTTACCTTTGCGTGCGATTAAAAGCGACCTTCTTTTTCTCCGCTATACTTCCGTGCGTCAGCTGATGTCAACATTTCAAGGAGGGTGAACTACTGGTTTAAGGAACAATTGGCCTATAAAAAGCCGCCCTTCCTCAGGTTAGGCCAGCAAGGTTCTTTCGCACTACGTATAATATGGCAGATTTGTTTTGTTACAGGCTGTGGCAACACGGAGTCTCAAACTTAGTTATAATCCATATCAACTATTGTGTGCTAAATGTCAAGGTTGTAGATTCCATCCGGTGCTTCCGCCCCGCACTATTGCGAGAGCATGTAGTTTATTGTTGCACCTCATTCCCATCGCCCGGAGAAACTAGCTTTGACAGAGTTGGAGCACTGCGGAAGCTACTCTAACCTTGACACCAAGTTGAGGCACTACTCCTTGTTTCTGCAGGAATGGTCGCTGCGAAGGCGCCCAATGCCTCATGCACTGTTCGGAGGCTTGCAACCAGTAATGCAATTGACTTTTTGGCAACGATGAGGTAAATCTCTGCGACCATTTTATGCAAACGGGCTATGCCTTTGATTCCTGCAGTGTTTCTTGCTGTGTAGAGTCCACGGTTCCATCGCTTTCGCGGTCACGTTGACATTCCTTTCTGTTCCATTCTCTCCTTCGTCTATCCAAAAATACCATTGCGACCGACGCCGAGCGGCTTGTCACCAAGTGGATGCCCCGATCACCGTGCTGAAGCCCATATTTTTCCATCATTCCCTCGACTGCCAAATCTCGGCTGAGGTCCATGCACTTGGCACGTATGTTTTTCGCACATTTTTCCAGTTTGGAGTTTAGCATCCTGGCGGCTGCTTGGGATCCCATCCTCTACTTGCAATCTGTGGCACAGAGGAGACCGCCAAGGAAACGTTTCTTGAGCTCGATATTTTCTCCAGGCACTCCACAATGCCTTCTAGCGGTTGTTCATGTGGCAACTTGTAAATCCCAACATGCAAGAAATACATTCTAGAGATCATCCGCGCTTGAGCCTCAAAGCCTTCTATCATTAAGTGAGCTGTTTTTACCTCTACTTCAATTGTTCAGCAGGACTTCGACATTCTGATCGCCAACCATCTCCTTAGGGGAAAGCCCTGACAAACCGAGCAACGTTAATGTCTCCGGCCCTAAAGGGACTTCGCCAAAGAAGGATTTTTTTTGCTGAACGGACGCCGGTGGACGACCGCGCCTTGACGCAAGCAAGATCTATCTTGTTGCCGATCGGAAACTCGACGAGAATTTAAAGCGAAGTGAACAGATGCCGTCGACGGAAAGTTGGCCGAGAACGATCCGCCACGACGATCCGGTCGGAGGCACAACGAAAAGACGCGTGTTTAACCCAGCACCAAATAGCGCCACAAAAAAAAGAACAATTTTCAACACACTCATATAAGTTTTTTTCGCCAACAGGTCAGAATACAGCAAGGACACCAAGGGGCGTTTTGTCAGATTGGAACAAACGAGCGCAAAAATAGCATGTCATTTGTTTATTTGCACGCACAATATCGCTGGTGTAAAAAAAAACTATACGGTTTACCAAACACGTTTTTGAGCCTTTAGGCACATAATGTGTTTGCACATAAAATATTCTAATGGCAAGCTATGTAGTATTTTCAAAACAAATTGTGATGTGAAAACTCAAGTGAGTTGCAGTTGTAAAACGGCCTTAAACACATTGAACGTTGAGTTACCTGTGAATTTCTGATGACTTATTAGGAACACATCAAAAGCAAACCAGAAATTCAATATTCATTTTTATAATGGAATGAGAGCCATTGACCATTATTAAGCAACACAAAATAAATAAAAGGTAGCTTAACCAGGGCGTATGCATTCTAAGCTCAGAAACTTATATTGTGACTTCTAAAACGGAATAACCTATATAATAAAAGTGACGATGGCAGTGA
>JAZHYW010006208.1:0-120780 GCA_037355805.1 Ixodes ricinus
AATAAAAATGAGCGCACAGTTATCAAAGTTACACCAGACATGGGTTCTTGATGAGCGTTGACATCGCCTCGACATAAAAAAGAGCCTAAAAAAGAGCGGAAGGTGGTTCCAAATGCGGTTAAAATTCTGGTCAGTTTGTATGGGAAATCTCGAGAGAGAGACGAACTTTGCGGTATTAAGTTATTGTAGGCAGATCCCTGACAAAAGTAATCGGTGATTAAGGAGGCCGGGACTATCCGCGACTCCTTTAGCCAGGTAGGTTCCCGGTAGTACCATTCAGAAAGGTTCCTGAACGCATTTTGCACGACATACCTCCACGAGCCGCACCGGCCGACCGTACGCAAGGTCATAACCAAGCTTTATGCCCTCGTCGCCGTCTGCGGTAGTGGCGCAGCGGTTATCGCGCCGGGCTTGAATTGCCGTGTACCGGTTCACACTCCGGGGTTCGAACCCTCTCGAGGGTGGCACAATTTTTTTTCTTCATGTTTTTATTATATATATATATGTATATTGACCCGCAGATTATAACCTATTTTCGTATTTAAGTAGGCTTTGCGCGTCAGTGCTGAAGATTTATAACTTTTTTCTGCATATTTCGCATGTATTTGTTTACACTCTTGCAAACCAGCACGAAGTTACTTGTCGCAATTTCAAAAGGGTGCGTCATTAAGGTCTTCGGTTTTGCGTTGTATATTTTTGAAAAATCGGGTGTTATTCTTATACGTGATAATCCGGGAGAAATCGGGCTTTTTAAGGAGTGATTCAAAAATTCGGGTCTTGACGAGTTTTATTTAAAAAATATCAACAATTTAAAATGAAATTTACTATAGCGCGTCGGCTTCAGGGGAATCAGTACTTAGCTTCCATGGACTTGTTTCCAGTCTCCAAGTACCGAATCCCGGAGAAAAGCTTACCGGAGAAAAGCTCACCGCAAAACTGGCGGATGCAGAGAAAAGATCACGGACCATTGAGTGGATGCGGAGAAAAGCTCACCGATTTTTTTTTCTTCTTTTTATATGGAGGCTGTTGGATCACGCGTAACATATGTCAATCGACTATCATTAAAATTCGTCAGCTTTATAAAAAAAAGAAAATTAATTTTTTTGTAATATTTGTTTAACATATTGTGTATATTGGCCCCAATTTAATAACGGCGGGTGAGTGTTTTTTTTTTTGTGGTTTACTCTCTAAGCAACGAATGCCTATTTAAAAACTTCATGAACTTGAAGAACAGGAAAAAGTTCGAAAACTTAATAATGTCTGCCTAAAACCTAAAAAGCAAAACTGTAAATGCCGAAAATCCAAAAATGCGTGCTTTACAACGCCGTGCCTGAAATTCTCTTTGAATCTTTTGTTAACCTTTGAAAAGAAGATAGAACGGTCAGTAGGATATCGAGGTTTCTTTCTTCCACGGAGAAGCACGTTTTCTAGCCGTTCGTGCTGCTGTTCCCGCACGTTGCCTTTGTGCGATAGTGCCCTTCTACGGCGAGCAACCCATGGCCTTCAGAGCTGCACACTGTCACCGTTGTTACTCGTGACTATATGAGAACAGACGCTACCCATGAAGCCTGCACGCGGCACGGCGTGCGTGTCTGGGAACTGCCGTTGGCTGGGAGGAGAGTGCTGTGGTTTCGGTTTCGATCGACACGTCGGCGAAGTTATGAACAGGCGTGAACTATCCAAGCGGCCGTTATTTTATGTTTTCTGGTCCCGAGAGCGTCGATATTGTTCATAATCTCGGCTAAATGGCCAGACCTCAGAAGCTTTAGCACAAGCCGGAGACGTATAGCTTGTCTTAACGCCATGCGTATTGTTTGTGTACTTGGCCTTTCTGTTAGCGTTTCAGGTACGTGGACGGCCAGTGCTGGGAATCTCAACGCTGCGAAGCCCGGATCTTGCTCAATACAATCAACAAGCTGTAGACATCCAGCAAGTATGCATACATCGAGCTCGCGCCTTTACATTAGTTTGGTTGATCAGGAATTCGTTTGTTCCGCGCGTCCATGGACGAAATATAACTTTTTGCAATTACTGTTTTTGCTTACCGCCTGAGTACGCGAGGTAAAACTCGGAGGCGCCATTGAAAAGCTCCATTTGAACACACTTCTCATTTCATCTGTACTGCCCCGCGGCACTACACGAATTCGTGAAGTCCCAACCGTTTGCATTTCACTAATACTCAACATCGCGTATACGCATAAAGTTATCCTGCTATCATATAGGCACATTCGCACATACAAACCGTTTTAGAAAGCAAAAGCCGAGCACTAGTATGAAGAATGTCGCACCATTCGGTAGTGCCAGGACAGGCATGAACCCGGTGCGCCAAACGAACGACGACCATTCAGCGCATTTGACGGCTGCTAATAGCCACAATATTGCTATGTGTTTGCTTTCTTCCTCACTGGTATGCCGAGATAATTTCATACACACCGTTCAGGCACGGATCTTGGGCGTCAGTAAAAGGTCGTTGAAAAACTTAGCGGGAGTAGGGGCGCCCGTTAGGGCCTCCGTCATAGCTAGCCGATCTCAGCGTTGCTTGCGAAACTTAATCTTATGCTCAGCATAAAATTTGAGTGTAAGATATGTGATGACACGGAAGACTATCATAGTAACTGTTGTGCAGTAGTGAGGTCGAAGTTACGCGTTTTCTTAAAGTTAATGCGCCAACGCTGGCTCAACTTTGATACATATGTGAGGATGCAGCTTGCATTTCGCCCAATGAAGTAACAAGAAGCGGACGTTTGGCAAACAAAATACGTGTAGGGCTCAAGGTGACCAAGTTTCAGTTGTAGTTAACTGGTACTAGACGGGATTACTGACACAAGCTCAAAGATGCACTCATGGGGTGAGGTGACTAAGCCACGGCTTATTACGCTTGCAAACGCACGCACAATATCCGGCGTTTCAGGAACCAAGGAAAATGCCACGGTCTTCGTTTTTGTATCACTCGAGAATGAGTGTATTGTACATTCGTGAAAAGTCAGATATCGAAAACACAAGCAGCGCGTTCGGTCGCGGCGTGATAGCATGAGATGAAGCTGCTCAGTCGAAACCGAAACTGAGTGGCCAACTAGTTCCCAGAGTGCACTGCGTGGTATTCCGCCGCGATGGGGTGCGTCGGTTTTGAAGAAGTCTACTAGTCTCCTGTAGGGTAGCGAGTTGGGCGAGTTGGTAAAGGTTATACATGATGAAAACCGCTCAAACGACGAAGACGGAGTGAAGACAACAAACGCGACAGGACGAGGCTGTACTCGCAACTAAAGTATTATTAGTAAAAATAACAGGAAAAAAAAACAGCGTAGCTGACACTGATTGAATCAACAAACACCTACTTTTCTATTAGGCACTACACAATGTCTGGAGCTGAAACGGTTCACACACCGCTATTCATATTAGCTCGCAAAAAACAAACCTCTTTATCTGACAGAGCTACCGACGGCGCACTGTCGAGCTGTCAATAAATTGTTGTCTTTTTACGGATGTCCGATGTTCGGATTTTGTACTTGCGGCGTCATTAAGATACAGAATGGGTGATTACTAGTTTCTGAGCAATTAGTAAATATGCCAAATGAACTTCAAGAATATTACAAAAAAGTGGAGAATTATTTTTAAATGGGCGAATTTTAATTGTGTTAAATTGCCACCTGTGACGCACAATCCGCCAAGCTGAGACCAAATAAAAAAATCGGTGACCTTTTCTCTGGATTCGCTCAAAGGCCGGTGAGCTTTTCTCCACATCTGCCGGTTTGGTGGGGAGCTTTTCTCTGGTGAGCTTTTCTCCGCCGCCCCCAAGTACCATCTAAGCTCGTTTGGAAGCGAATATATGTCGGCGGTCACTCAAATTAGAAAATATATGTGATCTTCGAACTTGCAACACTGGGGACACACTAAAAGTGATCCTAGAATGTATCTTAATTTACAGACTTTCAGTTGGTTTTCGCCTTCCAGGAAAGTGGGTTCTTGGGGAGGAAGCAGGTTTAACTCGGTTTTCATAAAACTCGTTCCGGGTGCAAAAATCGGAAATATCGAATTTTACCCGAAAACGAAGATCCCTGGGTATGATTAATGGTGTTTCTGCTGCCACTCTACTGTAATATCATTTAAGAGCTATCTTAGGTCTAACTAATATTAAAAATGAGTCAGCATGCACTAGAGTTTAAAAAAAAACAAGATCAAAGTACAAGCGCCATAATATGTTGTTTTTTGGTTCCCGTCGGCAAAGTTGACTTTATAAACCGATGCGCGATTAGATACGCGCAAGCGACATATCTATATATGGCTTGCACAGGACGTCTGCCATGCTGGTGTCAGAAGCCTGCCGGTAACGCAGTGGAAGGTGTGGTGTCACGCGTCAATGAGCGTCTCGGGACATTTATTAATACACTAAAGGCTACGCTGTCACGCGTCCAGGCCACATTTCAACGGGTGTAGGTCAATATGGTCCCGGACAAAATGGTCCCGTACAATATGGTCGTGGAAAATATGGTCCCGGACGATTTGGTACCGAGTAAAAGCCTGGACAAAATGCTCCCAAGTAAATTTTTCGACACTTTTGACCCTCTGTCTAAAATGTCGCTGTTATCTGTAGCGATTACTTTTAAGGTGAGTGATAGAAATGGAATACGGTCCATTCGTCACATGTCGATTCGCCATAGAGGGAATAAAGGCAATTTATTATGCAGGTACCACATGTTTCGATGCAATGTTAGGAAATATCAATGGAAATAAACATGCTCTTGAACACATGAGACGTTTTATTATGTTCCAACAAAAGGTCTACGATCTTGAAGCGGCGCTTGGTGTGGGAACGTGTTAATATGGCCCACGCCCTTCAGAAGGTCATTCATGGTACGGCTCCCTTGTACGTACTGTGTGCAGATTGTTAGTAGTCGCTGTTGCATTTCTCTTTAGACTGGCAAAAACTGAAGTTGAACGCACAAAAAGAAGAACGAATGGTGAACATTAAGCGCAAAAAATATAAACTCTAGATTGACAAACGGCTCGCAACATAAGTATTTTGTGAATCACATTTAATAACTGAAACCTGCGAGGACCAAGCAATAAAAAACAAACTTCAAAATGACCAACAGCTCATGTCATAAATGTTTATCAAAAATAAATACACGCAATCTACAAACCTGTGAAAAGCAAGAAAAGAAAAAAAATTCCGCGAAAATGATTTGGGATTATTTTTACCGGTCTAGCACTCGGGACCATATTGTACGGGTCCATTTTGTCCGGTACCATATGGCCTGGGACCATAATGTCCGGAACCATATTGTCCGGATCCCCATTTCAACATAAAATGTAGTATTTTGATTGTAGTTTCCTATTTACTAATATTGCAAAACACAAAAAATAAATATTCCTTACTAAATTTGCTCAAAGAGTCTTAGTGCCTTTGTTTCGTGAATATTTTGAGGTAGTTTTATATGTTGGAAACTCGACCGATGCACCACTAAGCAGCTCTGTTCTTAAAGCACTTAAAGCTCTCTTAAATCACTTCAAATAATCTCAACAATGCGTTTGTCGAATAGAGAGGTGGTTTTTTCCAAGCACTGAGCACACCTCGTTTGATCTCTTTGAAGGACGCAAAGTGGTCGGTGCGGTTTATACCGTTTAGTTATGCTGGGCCTTTCTGCGTGAAGGCTTGCTTTTACACCGCTATCGAATTTTTATGCGCAAGCTTGTTTTTTTATTTATACAACAGCGGAGCGTTTTCACACACGGGTCAAAAAGATTCCTGGTGGTACCATTTACTTCTTGTGAAGGAGATATACTACTTCGCAATGTTTTGGTCTACCATGCATACGTCCCATGTACATAAATGTCTTCACCCCGGTCATGCCTAATTGCTTTCTCAACTAGTCCAGCTAGGTTTTACGTATTTGGTTTTCGTCATAATTCTATCTCAGACGGTAGAACACAGCTAATCGCACCTCGTGCAGTCAATCCGGAGACATAAAACATGCCTGATGGGCGCAACCAACATACGAGGACCACAGAGAGGCACTAATGGATACTTTTGGCAAGGTTGACATCAACGCCAGCACAACGCAAAAAATCATATTCTCAAAAAGTGCATGAACTAATCGGTTCGCGGCACCCTAACCGGTGCTTGACCTAACGGATGCGGCGAAACTGTCTTCTAGACATTGAAAAACAAAATGACAACGTAATCAGTGCATATCACAACATGCAAAAGTCCGCCCTAATCGCTCTATGCGTCCCGATTGAAAAGTTATGTACAGTGTTAACTTTTTTTTTCCTGCAGCTATATATTTTTAAGGATACGGTCCATTTATCACATGTCGATTCGTCACAGGACGACTGGTAACAGGCCCGTTGGTCACAGCGGAACATTGGTCATAGGATGATTCGTCACGGGGGCAACCCGTCGCACAATGGTTCGCTTGAAGTCCTGGACTTCTTATATCGGAATAGTAAAGTTTCTTTCTCAAATGTTTTCTATTCGAAACATATTTGTACATCTACATTCTTTCTAGCAACCTGAAACAAAAATTACGTGGTATATATGCATGCTCTAACGACTATGCACATCCCCGGCATTGCATACATTTACATGCATATTACTTTTCAATAAGGCATCCTGTTCTATTGTTCTAACTGCGCACTCGTCAGAGAACATAGCTAGTTACTGAAAATTGCGATTTGTAGATTATTATATCCTTCTCTGCGCTGTCAATGTGACCAACTGTCCAATGGACGAGTCGCCCTATGACGAATGTTCCTATGTGATGAATTATCCTGTCACCAGTCGGCTTGCCACAAGTGCGCATTTCACGAATTATCCTCATCCCATATTTTTACCACCCCTCCTCTACCCTCAAAACGTAAAGCTTCACCTCGCTTCAGGTAGACTACTATTTCGTCCTACACTTTCCATTTTATACAATTTAATTATGTTTTATTGCAAGATAAAGAACAACCTGCATGTGAGCACTTAAGAATAGGATTTTCGGGAAAAAATTTGATCATATGATACGGCTAAACAGAAGTTATTTTGTCGCAAATGACAGAACGCAAAAGAATGCTGATGACGTCTTTGTCAAAAATAGTTTTGAGGACGACTACCGGAGTGAGATTTTCCTGTGGCCAAACGAGCAGTACACATGATCGCAGAAAGATTTTATTTTTCAATTTTTTGGTGACCCCAAAGTCATGCTCATCGCCTTCGCTGGATTGACTATATAGAACGACAACTACAGCACGAAGGGTGTTTCATGGCGACGGATTAATGCTAGCGTCGTTTTCATCGCTATTTTCATTGCCTGCTTCCCTTCCCCCTGTACTAAGTAGCAGGCCGTGACTAACCTCTCAGGTTAAGCTTCTCGAAAATTATAGTGCGAGTATGGAAAAATAGAAAACGGAAAACAATGGCGAGAAGGTTAACCTGAGAGTAGTAGTAGTAAGCGTTTTATTGAAAAGGTTTTCAATTTCAATAAAACGCTTACTACTACTACTCTCATGTTAACCATCTCGCCATTGTTTTCCGTTTTCTCTTTTTCCACACTCGCACTTTAATTATCGAGGAGGGTCACACGCTTTTGCCTGACTCGAGAAATAGACAGTACAGATAGAAAGAAACAAGTTTAAAATGTATTTATTATTCACGGACTGACTTCTTGCCAATTTTGAGCAATCGCTGCTATGGCATATCAGTGGCGCGTACACTGCGAGCGTAGGGCCGTTTAATAACACTGTAGGCGATGCTAGTTTTTATTTCGATATCGCCAAGTTGTCGCAGAAAAAAGAAGCGTACCAACACATAGGAAGCACGTAGCGACAGCAGGCATTTACGTAAAGCTTGAGTCTTTCCATGTAGGTGTCTTTTATGATAATGCAATGAGTGACTCACAGAGGACTCTAATTTTAAGTGAATGTCTTGATTCTTTAACCAATTAACTTATTATTTCGGTACCAGTACTGGGCAATTAAGCTCATTAAGAAATGACCATCAGGGCAAGTGCACAGCGAAGCACTCACAAACCCGCATCTGGCCAAAAAGGGGTCAAGCAAATACTGTATTATTTTTTTAATATTGATATTTCTAGCTACCAGAGTCCCTTGCAAGACAGGAAATTCATTTATGACAACAATTATTTCTGCAGAATTAAAACGTAGATTTGCTGTATTTTAGAATATTACACTAAATAAATAATGTAAAAAAATATAAATGTTTAGTTGTTACAACAACATATTTGCCTTAATAAAACAAAAAATGTCTGGAATGTTCCGTAAATAAAAATATATTCATATTTATACATCACAAGCCCCTATGAGGGCATACATGCAAACGTTTCAAAAGTACGACGGTACTTAAAAAACTTTAAAAAATATAGCCATATAATTAATTTTCGAATAATTGAAAGATGTTTCTACGGACGCGCCGTGCCCACAGTTCCTGTGTGCAAACGTTCTTGCTTCAGATTTTACGGCGTCAGCAGGTAGCCTCAAGCTCTCTAGAGATTGTTGTCGTATCAACAAAATACTCTGCTCTCTCCACGCCCCAAAGTTGGGATTACAGGTCACACATGTAATGTATCGTTTACTGTACTCAAGCGCCTTTTCGTATATCTTATAAAACTATTATGAGCGTTTCTTCGACCATGCATGGCTTTCAGGGAGTTACATGCCCACTACTTGTGTCTCGCATTGCACCAAAGATGTGATGAAAAAGTTACCGTCGAAATCAATCATTTATGGTGGTTAAAACAAAATTAGGGTCTACTAGTTAACTTTCTAACATCGGAAAAAATGCCAGCCTTCACGACATTTGACCAAATGTTGTAGATCGATTCGATGAAACGGCGTTCGGTGAAGTGTGTGGCAAGCGGGCAACAATCTGCGCGCTGACGTCGGCAGTGACTTTCAGGGGCGCACCGCGGGCACAAGCGCGAGCTCCCGATTAGTTCGCGAGTCAGGCGAAGACTAAATTGCATTTCTTGACCTTTTTGTGGGTGAGCATTATGCACCGATCCCCACACATATCACCTCATTGAATGGAAGGACCTCCGATTCAATGTCTGGATTTGCTGTATTCAATGAAGGGTGTGTATTTTTCAGTATAAATGTGTATACATTAAAATTAGTTACACGCTGAATGAGTGTACAGAAAGCAGTAGGAATGGTAGAATGTTTGTGTTGCGTACTCTTGTAGATATTAGCTACATTATGCCTGCTATAATTGCTCCTCAACATGTGGCTATGATTGTTTCCTCCAGCTTCATCAATTCACAGGCTTTCAGCGTTTAAAATTTAATAGCTAAACTGAAACGTCTAGTGTTTCGGAATTCACATCTGTTTTGTAATGCCGTATTTAGATTTTCAGTAAGATATGATCAATACGGGAAAACTAGATACACTAAAAAAAAAAAAAAAAACGGCGAAGATCAGGCAGACAATGCGGAAACTTTCACTGGGACCATTTTTTTTCTTTCGGGTTAGCACTTCGGGCCACCCTTTCCGGGGGCAGTTTGTCCGGGACCATCTGTTTGGGACCATTGTAAAGCGCCAAAAATGCGGCTAATTAAAAAAAAAGAAAAAAAGACGCACTTAGGAAATTGAATTCGCCCCTTTGATCTATCGCCCAAACGTCCCGGATGCCGACGCATTCGCGCACAGTGCGACGAAAGTTACAAACTGCGTTGTTAGTTTGTGGCGCACATGACGGTGTTTTTGAGACTTCATGGTGCCCTTTTATACGCTACGACGAAATTTTTAGGACGATGCTACTGTCAGCTTCCCTATCCGATGCGGTCCGCTCCAATACCCCTCTACGACATGCTCCGCTGTTCATATAAAGCCCGCTCCGCTATCAGCTTTGGCCCCTTTGCAGCTATCCTATGTTGCCCACTACGATATCTGCTGCGTCCCGTTCAGGGGCGGCGGAAAAAAGCTCACCGGAGAAAAGCTCACCGCAAAACCGGCAGATGCGGAGAAAAGCTCGGCGGCATTTGAGCGGATGCGGAAAAAAGCTCACCGATTTTTTTTAATGTTTGTTAGCTTAGCGGATTGTGTGTCACATGTTCCAAATTAACACAATTAGAATTCGTCACTTTATTAAAAATAAGTGTCCTATTTTTTGTAATATTCTTGAAGTTCATTTGGCATATTTACAAACTCGTCAGAAATTAGTAATCACCCATTTTGTATAATAGTGTATACACACACTCAAAGGTTTCAAACACAGCTGAAATTTTATTTTCCAAAACCTGGATAAACAGAAAAAAAAACGAACTAATAAAGGGAAGGGAACACCCCCAAGAACACCTCTTTCCACAAATGTACATTCCGTTAGTAACCAGGAAGATGACGGCCTCCGCGACATCCTCCAAGATCTATAGTATACAAAACTATGGCTTATTAATGTGGAGGCAAGTTCGTCTGCTTCTCGCGCAGGGGGTAGCGGTGACGTCAGAACGCCGAGCCCTGATTGGCTGATCGCGGTCCCCTATCTGAGCGTCGTCTGCTCCTTTGCAACGTCGTCTGCTCGCAACGTCGTCTGCGTCTGTCTTACCTTTCCCGCGACTTTTGCAAGTGGAGAGGCCAGATTCACGAAACTATCTTACGCCAAAAATATGCGTAAGACAAAACTTAAAAACAAATTCGTATTCACGAACCGAAATTTTCGTAAGTTTTGCGCAGGTTACGACAAAATCCTACTACAGCTCCGGAGCTACGCACTTGTTACGATCAAATCAGCATGGCCGACAGCGTCGCGGTCGCGACGACCAACGGACGTTTATTTTTCTACGTGCGCTTCTCTCGCGTCCCGACTTCAAGCAGCAAGAAAAAAGTAAAAGTACTTGAACCAGACCACGACGAACAAGAACGCTGGATCCACAAACACCAAGGAAAACGCTCCAACGGCCACGATTCACCGACACCGACCAAGCGAACTCGGCAGATGGGCTAGCAGCCACTCCGACTCGGTGACCGTCTGCCCACGACCGGCTGGCGTGCTGAATGGAATGTGCCCGCGCGACCCTTGCGAACCCTTCCCGGTATTATACTGTGATCACTGACCTCAATTTTAGATTAAGAGGTCAATCTCTTCCTCTTGTCATCTCCTTGTTTTCCGAGGCAACGGTGACTCTCGCCGATGAAAAAGCGGTGAATATCCGACAGACGCAGGAAAGGTAAAGGAGCCATCGCTTTGACTAGCAGACGTGAAGCAGACGACGTTAACTAGCGGTGACGTCAGAACGCCGAGCCCTGATTGGCTGATCGCGGTCCCCTATCTGAGCGTCGTCTGCTCCTTTGCTACAACGTCTGCTCGCAACGTCGTCTGCGTCTGTCTTACCTTTCCTGCGACTTTCGGAAGTGCAGGTCTTTACGAGCGAGCTCGACTTCGCCTTTCAGAGAAGGCAGACGAAATAACTCGAGCGGTTCGTTGTTTTTGTCGAACAACTAGCAGACGCGCATCAAGGAGGGAAGTCAAAGTACTCACTGGCGAGGTGTCCCGAGACGCCGAGGTTTGTTTGCTAAGAACCGAGAGTGAGCGTGTTAGTGTCCGCAAGTTCCCTCCCAAATACGTTTTCCCCCTTTCGTGTGCGGCAAGACTCCTCATTCTTTAACGGCGTCGGCGGGTTGGCGCAGTTAACGTCGTCTGCTTTACGTCTGCTAGTCAAAGCGATGGCTCCTTTACCTTTCCTGCGTCTGTCGGATATTCACCGCTTTTTCACCGGCGAGAGTCACCGTTGCCTCGGAAAACAAGGAGATGACAAGAGGAAGAGATTGACCTCTTAATCTAAAATTGAGGTCAGTGATCACAGTATAATACGGGAAGGGTTCACAATTGTCGCGCGGGCACATTCCATTCAGCACGCCAGCCGGTCGTGGGCAGACGGTCACCGAGTCGGAGTGGCTGCTAGGCCTATCTGCCGAGTTCGCTTGGTCGGTGTCGGTGGAATCGTGGCCGTTGGAGCTTTTCCCGGGTGTTTGTGGATCCAGCGTTCCTGTTCGTCGTGGTCTGGTTCAAGTACTTTTTACTTTTTCTTGTTGCTTGAAGTCGGGACGCGAGAGAAGCGCACGTAAAAAAATAAACTTCCGTTGGTCGTCGCAACCGCGACGCTGTCGGCCATGCTGATTTGATCGTAACAAGTGCGTAGCTTCGGAGCTGTCGTAGGATTTTGTCGTAACCCGCGCAAAACTTACGAAAATTTCGGTTCGTGAATACGAATTTGTTTCTAAGCTTTGTCTTACGCATATTTTTGGCGTAAGATCGTTTCGTGAATCTGGCCTCTGCACTTTTGAAAGTCGCCGGATAGGTAAGACAGACGCAGACGACGTTGCGAGCAGACGACGTTGCAAAGGAGCAGACGACGCTCAGATAGGGGACCGCGATCAGCCAATCAGGGCTCGGCGTTCTGACGTCACCGCTACCCCCTGTGCGAGAAGCAGACGAACTTGCCCTCCGCATTGGTTTCAACCATCAGCTGAGACAGCAAGCAACCAACTCCTTCCAGAAGAATCTTTCCAAACTGTTCATGAACAGCATATATGGCAAGACGATCGAGAATGCACGTAAACATGGACACATTAAACTGTGCGTTAAAGAGGACGACATACTGAAAATGCTTCAGAAGCCGAACTTGACCCAGTTTCGAGCACTTAGCTCGCAGGTCGTAATTTTCCAGTTCGCTCCGAAAGTGATCAAACTCAAGCAACCACTCTACGCAGGGTTCTCGATTCTTGAGATATCAAAAATAGTAATGTACGACTTCTTTTATAATCAACTTCGTCGTGCGATCCCCTCAGCGAGGGCTCTTTACTGCGACACGGATTCCTTCTTCCTACACCTTCACGGATCAGACGTAGACGACAAACTGCTCCAACTCCGAGACGCATGCTTGGATACATCTGGATATCCAGAGAGTCACAAGCTCTTTTCAACCGAAAACAAAATGAGGCTCGGTGTGTTAAAAAATGAATATCCCACTACTCACTTAGTGGCTTTTTGTTGCTTAAAACCAAAGCTATACAGCTTCAAAACAAGCAGCAACACGTGTTGCGTAAGAGCCAAGGGAGTAAAGAAATCTGAGTCTCGCAAGTTCACCTACGAGCTGTACAAGCACACTCTAGAGACGAAAACTTTGCACAGAGTGACGCAGCACTTGATTGCTCGAAAACTTAACGAGAACAAAAGCATCGCGGTCGAAAAGATTGCTCTGAATCCGTTCGACAACAAGCGATACATTTGCAGCGACGGGATTACGACGTTTCCTTTTGGACACAAGAGCGTTTTAGGAAGCGAGCGATCTGCCTCCTCACCACACGCCTCGTAAATATTTTGGACTGTGGCGCAGTTGCTCGCGTTTCCCACCGGTGTGTGTTGAAAACTGCTTGTGTACATTTTTGTATAATCCGCCAGTGTACGGAAGCCGGATCCTATCTCTCTTCTCATCTCACACCCTGACCTTGTAAATATTTTTTTTTTGGATTGTATCGTCGCGTTGCTCTAATATTCCACTTTTTTTTTGCCTTGGATGTGTTTTGATATTGCTTGTGTTGTACATTTTTGTGTAAAGTGTTTCCAGTGGTTTCTTTGTCGCGTAGAGTGATTTTAAAAGCCGTATCTGTATTTATAAGTGTGCGTGTTTTTAGAGCGAATGATAATAAAAAACATGAAACATCATATCTGTCTCGTCTTTAACGCGTATGGATGCGACCACGCTCCGGTCCATTTCCCACAATGCTCCGTTCAGCAGACAGATGCCGATAAAATTATCGAGAGATGACGTGAGTGCGATAGAGTTGACGCCATCTACCAAGCTGGCGTTAAAATTAGCGAGAGATGTCGCATGATAATGGTAAAAGTTCACGCCAGCAAAAGGATTCAGATGCGCGCCATCTACAAACAGATTCGACAACTCACACGCATTGCGCGCACGCGAAAATACGGATGGGCACCTCTTAGGAAGACGCGCAATTCAACTTTTCAGCAACAGATGGCGCAAGGTCAGACCCACGCCGCAAGATGTCACTCATGCCCTAACAACAAAGACGCTTAGCAACAAAAGACACGCGCCATCTATGAACCGAGGTGTCAACTGCGCAGCGATTCAAATATCAGGTGATGTTGGTCACATGACCCCCGGGAAAACACGCGACAATGCATTTCTCGTCACTCGGCGACATATCTGTGTCGTCATCGTGACGCTGCATTCTCCCGCCTGGCAGATGACTCAATAATCCTGAACTCTTCCGTCATCCCTGTAGCGACCTCCGGTGAATGACTCAGCAGTTCCGTTCCAAATCCACGCGTTGCGACAGCTCTAACATATGATCTGAATTGCGCGCTCGACGTACGAAATACTAGGACGAGTTGAGATGCGAAAGAAGCATTGTGCTCGTAGCTCAGACGATAGAGTGTTGGACTTCTGAGCAGAAGGTATCGAGGTCGATTCCGCAGAACCTCTTTTAGCGAATAAAATGCATTTACCGCGCAGCGATTCGAATGTCACATGTCCTTCGTCGTCATGTGACCGTCCCGCGCTATGACGTCATCATCCTGGGACGTCATCCTCTGGCGAATGACTCAACTGAATTCGCGTCCACTGTGAACATGATTGACAGATCCCGAAATTGGGGGCCGAGGACCGGGCTATGGAAGTGTGAAGCCACAGTCACGTGGGAGGATGATACAGGATGGAACCGAGGCGCGTGTCGAGTGTCGTCCCAACCACTGACGTCATCATCATGTGGCTTTGGCGATTGATTGACAGGTCCCGAAATTTGGGCCCGAGGACCGGGCCAGGGATGTGGGAACGTGACGTCATGGTCACGTGGAGGATGATACAGGATGGAACAGAGGCGCGTGTCGCGTATGTGCGCTGAATTTGTTTACATCCGTGTACGTGACCAGATTTTTACTTTCGGCTCAATCGTGTATCATAATATACTCAATAGACTCAACAGAGGCGCTTGCCGCGTACGTGACCAGACTTTGTTTACTTCCGACTCAATCGTGTATCATAATATACGGAGCGTGGGAAGGTGACGTCATGGTTACGGGGTTGGCTCCGCCCCCCTTGGGGGCTTCGATGGCCGAGTTTGTTTGTTGTTGTTTATTTCTTGCTCCATCGGGTATCAATATATACTACTGCAGTGGTTTTGATGTTTAAATTATTTTCGTTAAGACCATAGGCAACAATGCGCAAATTGAACGCCAAATGCCGATCTGAAGGTTACATGAATGGCGACCGAATTGTAACCTCCTGTCTATAAAATCCGCGTGTAACCTCTTATGACCCTCACTGTAACCTTTAAGCGAGACTTTATATTTTCTTCCCAGCAAACGAAAGAAAAAATAAACAAAAAAGGGTAGAGTGGTGAGTTCTACAAATCTCGAAACTAGGCTCACGTGACTGAACACGTGATCTCTGCCTTCTCCGCCATTCTCGACGGAGTCGCGAGACGCGGTTGGAGCTTTGACGGGTTGCCCGTCGGCTTCGGCATGCTCGCGCGGTCATGGCGGTGACGACGTTTGAGCTACCCCGTTTTTGTGTGGTCCTTCTTCATACTGTGCGCTCCTGAGGTTAACCAGGCAGTGCTAACAATAAGGAAGGCTGGACCATCTGAATGCATGGGCCACCTCAGGAAGCTACTTCGTTTTCAACTTGCTCCCCGCTGCTGAATTCTGGCCGTTGTCGGCGTGGACTATCGGCGCACGCAAACTAAGGCAACTCCAGTGACTCGGTTCTCCATTTCCTCCTCAAATGCTGATTGGTAAGACACGCGCCATCTATGAACCGAGGTGTCAACTGCGCAGCGATTCAAATATCAGGTGATGTTGGTCACAAGACCCCCGGGAAAACACGCGACAATGCATTTCTCGTCACTCGGCGACATATCTGTGTCGTCATCGTGACGCTGCATTCTCCCGCCTGGCAGATGACTCAATAATCCTGAACTCTTCCGTCATCCCTGTAGCGACCTCCGGTGAATGACTCAGCAGTTCCGTTCCAAATCCACGCGTTGCGACAGCTCTAACATATGATCTGAATTGCGCGCTCGACGTACGAAATACTAGGACGAGTTGAGATGCGAAAGAAGCATTGTGCTCGTAGCTCAGACGATAGAGTGTTGGACTTCTGAGCAGAAGGTATCGAGGTCGATTCCGCAGAACCTCCTTTAGCGAATAAAATGCATTTACCGCGCAGCGATTCGAATGTCACATGTCCTTCGTCGTCATGTGACCGTCCCGCGCTATGACGTCATCATCCTGGGACGTCATCCTCTGGCGAATGACTCAACTGAATTCGCGTCCACTGTGAACATGATTGACAGATCCCGAAATTGGGGGGCCGAGGACCGGGCTATGGAAGTGTGAAGCCACAGTCACGTGGGAGGATGATACAGGATGGAACCGAGGCGCGTGTCGAGTGTCGTCCCAACCACTGACGTCATCATCATGTGGCTTTGGCGATTGATTGACAGGTCCCGAAATTTGGGCCCGAGGACCGGGCCAGGGATGTGGGAACGTGACGTCATGGTCACGTGGAGGATGATACAGGATGGAACAGAGGCGCGTGTCGCGTATGTGCGCTGAATTTGTTTACATCCGTGTACGTGACCAGATTTTTACTTTCGGCTCAATCGTGTATCATAATATACTCAATAGACTCAACAGAGGCGCTTGCCGCGTACGTGACCAGACTTTGTTTACTTCCGACTCAATCGTGTATCATAATATACGGAGCGTGGGAAGGTGACGTCATGGTTACGGGGTTGGCTCTGCCCCCTTGTGGGGCTTCGATGGCCGAGTTTGTTTGTTGTTGTTTATTTCTTGCTCCATCGGGTATCAATATATACTACTGCAGTGGTTTTGATGTTTAAATTACTTTCGTCAAGACCATAGGCAACAATGCGCAAATTGAACGCCAAAAAGCCGATCTAAAGGTTACTTGAATGGCGACCGAATTGTAACCTCTATCTATAAAATCCGCGGTAACCTTTATGACCCTCACTGTAACCTTTAAGCGAGACTTTATATTTTCTTCCCAGCAAACGAAAAGAGAAAAATAAACGAGAAAGGGTAGAGTGGTGAGTTCTACACATCTCGAGAGACTGAGGCTCACGTGACTGAGACTATGCGTGATCTCTGCCTTCTCCGCCATTCTCGACGGAGTCAGCGCAGACGCTGGTTGGAGCTTTGACGGGTTGCCCGTCGGCTTCATGCATGCTCGCGCGGTCATGGCGGTGACGACGTTTGAACTACCCCGTTCTTTGTGTGGTCCTTCTTCATACTGTGCGTCCTGGAGGTTAACCAGGGCAGTGCTAACAAACAAGGAAGGTCTGGACCATCTGAATGCATGGGCCACCTCAGGGAAGCTACTTCGTTTTCAACTTGCTCCCCGCTGCTGAATTCTGGCCGTTGTCGGCGTGGACTATCGGCGCACGCAAACTAAGGCAACTCCAGTGACTCGGTTCTCCATTTCCTCCTCAAGTTCGATTGGTAAAAGTTCCTTTTTAATCTTCTCCGGTGCGAATTTCGATCTGCGAGAACATAATGGTATATGTCAGGGCTTCAGTTTCATGTTTTTGTCTTTACACTAATTTGTTTGCTTGTTTGGTCGAGGCCGGCGTTCTTCGTTCCTATGTGTGCGTATATGTATATATATATATATATATATATATATATATATATATATATATATATGTATATATATATATATATATCACGGGCATGGTGGCGGGGGGCCGAAGGCGTGGGTATAACTGAGAAGAAAAAGCAAAACCCTTGATGAAAACAGCAACAACGGACGATTTATTCTTCGACGTTTCGGCCGGAGTCACGCCGCTTCGTCAGGAAGAACAGCGATCAGGGGACATTTTTTCAGGTCCCACACTTATTGTTAGCAGTGGTACTGGGGTTTGTGGCCGGAACTGGACCATCAAAACTTTTCTCTTTCATTTCCGGGTTTTGATATTCATATTCTTTCCTTTTATTTTCTGGGTTTAACATTGCCCTCCTAGGTCTGAGACTGCATGGCTGACTCATAAGGCCTCACATGTGACCCTGCCGGTTTTTTTTTTTTTTTGAGACAGCACTTTAGTTTGCGCGTGTACCTTTTGTCTATTGTACGTTATTGGCCGAGTCACCCTGCCCGCCCAGACACAAAGCCACCCTGGCGCCCTCTCTCAAGGAAGCTACAACCGTCATCCCTGCCGTCCTTGAAATCCTCAGCCCCCGACCGATCAGGCTTCTTCACCGGGATAAAGAACTGCCCATGCTTCCCCTCTCGCGAAAGCTCTCGCCGTCACCCCGCCGAAATTCGGGCCTGACCGTAGCATTGTATAAACGCGTCTGCTCCATCTGGAACTCTTCCTACGCTTCTTCAGAACCTACAACCGTCATCCCGCCGTTTTTGAAACTTGGACTCGACCGTAGCATTTTGCAAATACGCACCTGCGCTCATCTGTAAAAGTTCTTCCTGACGATGCGTAGGACTCCGGCCGGAACGTCGAAGAATAAATCGTCCGTTGTTGCTGTTTTCATCGAGGGTTTTGCTTTTCTTCTCAGTTATATATATACATGTATATATATATATATATATATATATATATATATATATATATATATATATATATATATATATATATATATATATATATATATATATATATATATATATATATATATATATATATATATATATATATATAGACACCTGTCATTATTGGCGTCGAGTGTTGCGTATATCTCATAAAAGAAGCTTGTTTTGTCGTGGCTGGCAGAAAGTCTACTGATGTCTTAAATCACTCCAACTTGTTTGTGTGATCAAATACGGCGCAGTTACATGCATATCATCGGCTGTACACGTCGTTCTCTATTCACTGGCTTTGGCAGGCATAGGTAGCACAAGGGCGTCACAATATCTTGTGCCCCAAGAGACTTCCAGTAGCATATCTGTTAGTTCTTCCACAAAGCACAACAATATGAAAGAACAATGTTTAGTCGAAAACTTTATACTACTTACAAAACAAATATGTGTGCTTAGAATACTTTAAAAAAATACATATATACGAGAAGGTAAAGTAAAAAAACAAAACGTTCAGAAGAGATCAAGGGTTCACCGTCAAGAGGGCGGTGAACCTTGTTTATAAACAAACATCGGTTATCTATACCGAAGCCGCGATATGTGTGGGAAGGATATGCTTAATATTGTGCTTCTGATTTGCTCTCGTAACTCTTGTGCCGCTTGCGACTGGAGTTTCTGTAGGTTAAACTGATTAATTTGTCTTGACGTATTATAAGGCCTAATTTTCCTCACTTTTAGTTCTCTTTTAATAACCATAGATCAAGGTAACGACGGGAGCTGGCAAGTGGTTGTGCCCGACAACACACTGCTTCGGTCTTTTGTCGTAAAAATATGAACTCTTTTAAGGAATTGTTTGCTTCATTAGTAAAGCTCGGTAGTTTGTAGATATTTTCATAAAATAATCGATTTTATTAACAAAAATAAAACTATATTGCGTTATGAATTTAAGCAGCAACCCCTGTGTTCCATCTTACCCCAGAAATATTTGAATATTACAAGAAGAAACAAGCGGCGGCGTTCATACTTATAAACGTGCGTATAGAGGTGCCCCTTTATAAATGGTCGACATATCCTCAATATTTAACGGCCCCACACGCTTAGCGAAGACTTCCTTGTGTTTATTTTTTCAGGAAGAAGTTCCAGACAAGGTCCTCTTTTCCGGCCCTCACGTCTATAGACGGCAACCGAAAATGCTGCGGTTCAGGATGGAAGGTCGAGAGAACTCGTACTCGGAATGCTTTATGTATATATGAAGAAGACTTTGTCATGTGATGCAGTCTAATACGTGACGAACTTGCACCTCCTTTTTGATTCTCAGCTGCTGAGTTCTATCTCAAGAGGCCGACGAAGGACACCAGTACGACGGCCGAGACCAACAACGCCAAGGAAAACCGACGTGTGGAAAACAGCGGATCGACGACCCATCTGCCATCACTGCGGTCAAGCCGACCACACTTACCGCCGAGGCCCCTCGGCAACTGGGAATGCGTGGGTTCCACCCGAATGACTCATGCCCTAGGGGCGGCCGAACGCCCTCGCAACATCGAGGGGTACCTCCGACGCTCGCCCTGCTCAGCGCCGTCTCTCCGCCGTGAATCCCGCTCCCCATCGCCACGACGTTCAGCGTCTCCAGCACGACGACCCCGTCGACAGAGCCTGTCTCCCCGCGTCGGCGGGAATACGAAGTGCGGCAACGCCTGGAGGTGACGTTGCCGAAAACGACCGAAGTAAAGAGCCTCCAACAACGCCGGAGCGCTCCCACTTTCCCGACGCCCCGCATCGCAACGACGCCCCTGCAATGGTGCCGAACAACCTAGACGTTGTTATCGACGGCCACGACGCATCGGCACTCGTGGATACTGGAGCAGACTACTCAGTCTTGAGTCGGAGGCTCTCTCGCCGCCTTCGAAAAGTCACGACACGGTGGGATGGACGTCAAACAGAAACCGCCGGAGAACACCTCATTACACCAGTCGCGGGATACACTCCTCGCGTTGAAATTCACGGTGAGACGTGCCCTGTGAAATTCGTCGTTCTGCAAGACTGTGCGAGGGACGTCATCCTCGGAATGGACTTTCTTTGCGAGTATGACGCCGTCATCGACCTTGGGGCAAACCAGTTGTCGCTGCGAAAGCCTGTTCTGCCACCGGTGGAAATCAACACGAAGTCAACCGCGACCCGAGTTATTGCCCACCATGTGAAACTGCCGCCGCGGTCGAGTGCTTCCGTAACCGTCATAACCGACGTAGCCATGCACCGTGAGGCTCTTCTGGAATGCAGCTTCCAACTGCTTCTTGAAAAAGGTATTGGCGTCGCACGAGGCGTAACGGATCTCCAAGAAGAACGTACAACTGTTCTCGTGACAAACTTTTGAGAGGAGCCGACGCACCTAACGAAGGGTACCACCGTGGGCTACGTCGAAGACCTTCAGACGCCAGCTGTGGTCACCGTAATTTCTGGGGAAACCTCGTCGTCGCAGGAGAAGGGGACGTGGCCGCCGCAGCTCTACATCGACCCCGAGCTCGAAGCTTCAAAGCGCCGGCAACTGGTTGATCTCTCGCTAAATACAGCGACTGTTTTTCCACGTCGTCGAAACTTCCCCAAACACTCAATGGCGCAACATCGGATTGTTACCGACGACGACGCGCTCCCCGTCCACCAGTCGCCGCATCGAGTCTCCTTAAAGGAAAGGAAGGTGATTCAAGATCAAGTCAAGGAAATCGTCGACGACATCATTCAACCCTCAAGAAGTCCTCGTACATCCCGAGTCGTCCTTGCAAAGAAGGACGGAACCCTGAGGTTCTGGAGTGAACTATCGCCGACTGAGCACTGTGACTAAGAAGGACGTCGATGCGCTCCCCAGCATCGACGATACGTTACGACCGACTGCGCCAATCCCGATATTTTTCGCCGATGGACCTGAATAGGGGCTACTGGCAGATTGAAGTCGACGAACGCGACCGCAAGATAACTGCCTTCGTCACTCCCGACGGACTGTACGACTTCAAAGCTAATGCCATTCGGACTTCGTACAGCACCAGTCTCACCTTCCAGCGTGTCATGCACACCGTGCTGGCAGGTCTGAAATGGCAGAGCTGCCTGATCTATCGAAACAGCGTCG
This sequence comes from Ixodes ricinus, assembly GCA_037355805.1. Classification (NCBI taxonomy): domain Eukaryota; kingdom Metazoa; phylum Arthropoda; class Arachnida; order Ixodida; family Ixodidae; genus Ixodes; species Ixodes ricinus. The sequence continues at coordinate 21,694 of JAZHYW010006208.1, forward strand.
AGGTATTTTGCACGGGATTTCGACGAACTCCTGAGATGACTTGGCCTGTCTTCAGCCATCACAGACCGCGGCTTGTCACTGAAGCCAACAAGGTGTTGGTCCACCTATGGGGAACTAACGTTACCTTGCCACGTCGTGAACAACAGAGGTGTTCTCCGGGACCCCAAGAAGACCCGCGCCGTAGCTGCATCTACGCCGCCGCCTGACAGGAAGGCCATAAGAACATTTCTCGCACTCTGTGCCTGCTACAGACGGTTTGTTCAGGACTTCGCCAAGTTGTCCGCACCGCTGACGCACCTCACAAAGAACGCTGTAAAGTTTGAGTGGACAGAGAACACAAGCGGCCATTCGATGAGCTCAAACGAAGACTCCAGAACGCCCCTGATTCTTGACCATTTGACCAGTTCGCAGTAACAGAGATCCACGCGGCCGCCAGTAACATCGGACTTGGCCGGTACTAGTCTAAAGGCAGGACGGCGCACAGCGATTTATTGCATATGCGAGTCGGACGCTGTCTAAGGCGGAAAGGAACTACTCAACGACTGAAAGGAGAGTCTCGCTGTTGTCTGGGCAATAACAAAGTTCCGCTCATATTTGTATGGAAGTTCATTTCGCGTGCTCACAGACCACCACTCGCTCTGCTGGCTCGCGAATCTGAAGGGCCCCTCTGGACGCCTTGCCCGGTGGAGCCTGCGACTGCAGGACTGCGATATGACCTTGGTGTACAAGTGCGGCCAGAAGCACAATGACGCCGACTGCATCTCAAGGGCCCCAGTCGAGACCAGTCCTGCCTACACCGAGGACAACGACAATGAGTGTTTCCTCTGCGCTCTGAATGTCAGCGACTTGGCAGCACTTCAACGAGACAACCCTGATCTTCGAGCACTCATCAAGCACCTAGAGGGACAAGGAAGCGCTGTTCCCCGCGTTTTCGTACGAACACTGCCAACCTTCTCCATCTGACAAGGTGTGCTCTACAAAAGGAAATTCAGCGACAACAACACGGCGTGGCTGTTGACGATCCGGTCCAGTCTTCCAGAGGAAATATTTCAAGCCCGCCACGATTACCCCACGGCGGGACACCTTGGCTGCAGCAGGACTCTCGCCAGGATACGTGAAAAGTGCTATGCCCAAGCTTGCGAAGACAGTCCACCACTACACCCGATCTTGCCACTAGTGTCAATGACGGGAAGAAATCACCAACTGAGACCAGCAGGACTCATCTGCCCCATTCGAACGAATCGGAATCAATTTACTTGGACTATTCCCATCATCGAGTGGATAATCGTCAATACACTGATTATCTCACACGGTACGCCGAGACGAAAGCCCTTCCATCAGGTACGACTGTTGCAGTCGCCAAGTTTCTCATCGAATCCATTGTCCTCCGGCGCGGTGCTCCGAACTCCTCATTGAGCTGGATCATCGTTCATGGCTCAGCTGACGCAACAAATCTTTCGTCTCAGTAGCCCAAGCCGCCGTCGAACCACTGCGTACCATCCGCAGACAAATGGACTAACCGAACGGTTAAACAAAACTATCGCCGACATGGTCTCCATGTATGTCGACGTAGAGCACAAGACGTGGGACGAGGTGTTACCTACGTTACGTTTGCTAACGAACATTACAACATTAACACCGTATCAGCTGGTGCATTTCCGAAAAGTAATGACCATGCTTGACGTCATGCTGACCCACGTACCAGCTGACGATGGGACCAAAGACGCCCAGGTTGTTGCTCAACGAGCTGAAGAAGTTCGCCAGCTTGTCGACTCCGGATTCAAGATCAACAACGTGCCGACGTTACCCGGTACAGCCTTCGTCGGATCGACGTTCGCTTCAAGCACGGAGAACGTGTGGGTCTGGACCCCGATACGACGACGCGGTCTAAGCGAGAAACTTCTGAGTGCTACTTCGGACCCTACAATGTGCTTCGTCAACTCTGGGGTCTGAACTACGATGTGATGCCCGCAAAACACGAACTTCATTGCACCGCCCTCAACGACCGGGAGTCGTCGATGTCGTGCGCCTCAAGCCGTACTACGAACGATACGGATTGTGAACTTCGTTTGGGCTACTACGCTCTATAGGACTGTGTTTCACAAGCCTCCGTAGCTTTCCATTCTTTGGTGTTTTTTTATTCATTTCCCGGCAAGTTGCATCGGGACGACGCTCTCTCTAAAGGGGGAAGTAATGCCACGCGCGTCGCCGAGCGAGCGCGTGCGTGGCCGAATGTTTACCGCTCTTGACTGTCGCGCGGAAGGGCTAGGTTTGATATCAGTCAGCGTAATGTCCTTTATTTATTCTTTCAACTTGGCGTTCGAGAACATTCTTGTCCGACCGAGTTCCGAGTGTTCTACGCGCCGCAAGTTCTACGCCGAATGCCCCAGAAACCCACTAGGGTTTATAAGGGACTCCGCATGGCAAGCGGAATCAGTCTCGCTCCAGCGTTTGACCCTGCTGTTTCGCCGCCATCGAAGCTTGCGACGGCTAGCCATTTTCTATTTTGTTTTCGGGCACAAATTCGTCGCATTAAACGTTTAGTTTGCTTCAGTTTTCGTCGCCTCATCACTTGTCATTCGCATCAATATAAGATTGACATGTGCGCATAAGCTCTTTGGTCACTGATTGTTACACATTTATAGAAGACACAAAACACGGCGCAAAGGACAGCCGTGTGTAAGAACTGTTTGCATTTAAAAGTATAGAAGTCAAAATCTATAATGTTAGTCCGTTGCGTAAAGATTAACGATGTATTAACAATAAATCTTAAACCGGTCATGAAGAAAGTTCAAATTTGTGTTATTTTCTTGCTTGACCAGTGTTATGAGCAGTCCGACTAGCTTGAATCAGATAGGAAAACAAATTATTGGGATTTTATCATTATGAATTCAATAATAAATAGAAATGATCCTTGCGCAAAGCATTTTTTTAATATATTCTTGTGAAGGACATCCGCCCAACACTTCACTTCCGCTAGTTGCAGTACGGGAGCAGACGCCTTCACTTTTGGGGCGTTTGATGTCGTATGTCGTGTCGGCTTCGAGTCGAGCGGTGGGGCTTGGGAGTTTGTGACCGGTGTTATTCGTGATCACTGGTGTGGCGCTGATGCGTTTTTTTTTTATACCGCCATTATTTTGAAACTTTGAAGAGTTCACGGAGCCCGTGGCACTGCATTATGCTGAATCGCGAGCTCCATCTCTGTTGACGTCGTTTTCCTGGTACCACTCGTGGATACTGCAAGCGTTTAAACAGTGCACATCGTCATGCCTACATCCCCGGTGACGTACTCGACCTGTTGAAGCTCGCATGAGATTGCTCCCTCATACGGTGGTAATTATAAACGAGCTCACCGACTTTCGCATAAGTGTCGTACCTGACTGGAGTGCTGCTCATGAAGTCTTGTCTCGACCCTCGCGTGAACGAAAGTAAGCCTTGTGACCTCTGTACTCGCGGACAACGTTATGTGGCTTTTCAGTGAAAGGTAAAGCGCGTGCGCTCGCGCAACCTGAATGCCGATTGAAGCCGTGCGCGCTGGCTTCACAAGGAGCGAGCGTGCACATATTCACAAGGAACGCGCTCTACTTTTGACTGCCGAGCAACAGAAAGTTGTCCGCGAGTATAATCGGAAATGCATTTTGTGAAGGCACAGGGAATTGCAGAAGAACTTACTAAATTGCTGACACGATCTGGCCGCGTCACAACTAAAACCAGTAATTTATGCCCCCCCCCCCCCTAGCCCTCTTCTTGCCCTCTCCTCTGATTAGGTATAAAAGTGTGAACAGCAGCGCAGGTTTTTATTTGCACGATGTTTCGAGAGGAGGCCTTCAGAATTTCATGCATAGAGTTCAAATAAGGCGGTACCCACCATCTGAAAGAGTGCGTATTTTGAGGGCTATCAGAAATTTCTAGCTCCCTAGAAATTTATGACCCACCAAGAGAGTGAGAATTTTAGATGAACTCCCGACTAAATGCTTCCTTCTCATTGTTATTTTCCCAACCCTACCAAAGCGCAGGCAGTCTGACATAACGCCACAGCCAAGACCCTCCATTCCCGTCACCCCTATACTCTGTTCGCCCAGAAGCCGACGGCGTAGAAGGCTGCATCTTCGCCGTTGGAGGTTACATCCTCGTTGGCCAATCAATTTCTGGTCTTTTATCGCCTGACCCCACTTTCTGTGCGCAGTTCGCAGAGAGATTGTGATCACGTGGTGCAAGGCCGACGTTCGACTGGTCCAGCGAGCACGTTTCTTCTACCGCCCTGATACCTTATGGGCGAACAAGGTATAGTGACGCACACAACATAATCGCCAAACAAGGCAGGCGTCTCACCTTTCGGACCCTCTGTGAAATGCGAGCCGAGGAGTTGAGCATCTCCGGTCGTCTTGCTACCCCAATGTCGGTGACTTTGCTGCAGAAATTTGACAAAAACGAGCGGCATTGCCATAAGGACATGACACCTTGTCTAAGACTGCCCCACCTACAATGCTCAGCGTGGAGATTCTCTCTCACGACATCCCCGAGGAATACCGCTCAAGCATCATTCGTATATTAGGTTGTATTCTCTCTCACACAGCTGAACCGAACAACTCAAATTACATCTCGCTCCTCTGGTCGCTGTTGGCGAGATTTGTCCTCACATGGGACGGACCTGGCCAGCTACTAAGGCTGCAGGATGGAGAACTAAGACACGACTTGGACATCAAAAACCAGGCTACGATGGCAGCACCATTCACGCTATCGAGAACAACTGGTGGCTACTGCTATTCAGTGGGCAGTAGCACTGTAGTGCCATTCGCTGAATAGCAGTAGCGGTGTAGTCAAATCATCTTTTGCTGGCCAGAGCACCCCGAATCTACACTAATTATGTTTGTAATTTAGATCCCACGCCTTTTCGTCAAACAGAAGTGAGACTGGGAAATTCGTTCAACTGCCTAAGTAGAACAAAGTGCAGTGCAAGAATAAAATTAAAAAGTTGTTTTGTCTTGACTATCACCACTGTACCGCTGACTGCACTTGAAAATATGATTCAAATATTCAATCCTGCTTATCACACACGCACACCCTTAGCACCCTACAAGGTCGAGTTCGACACCCCGTCCCACACCACCCCAGAAATATCAGGTACCCCTCCAAAGTGAGAATGGACCTTTTCGACGGAAGCTCTAAACCAGGCAAGGGTGGAATGCTGTAAGGACATGCCTTATCAATTCCAAAGTGGCAACACTAAGAGTAAATATCTGGCATTGTAAAGAGCGAGAAAAGGTGGATTATACAGTGCGCTCTCGAAACCAAGCACCAGTCATCCGTTTCGATATTGCCTCGAAAATCTCCACTGCTGAGGCTTAAAATAACAAGTGTTGAAAAGAAAATGGTGGCAATCATTCTTTACAACCAATGGGTAAGTGGCCACAGTGGTAGTGGAAAACCAAAAACTGCATAATGATACACCACAGTTTGCCTGCCAGCAGTCTAAAATGGGAGAGATGACCAAAAATCGGCTTGAGGTGATGAAGGAGAAATATCAGAATAGGAAAACAAATCAACCTGATTTGTTCGTCCCGGGTGGTTACTCTGCCTAGGGGAGGGGGATATGGGGGTTAAAAATAGAACTAAAAAAGAGACCTGTTTTGTCCTTCAACATCGAAGCAAGGCTGAAAACACAGGCCAGCTGGTGTACATCTCCCATCACAATCCCCAGATCGGGAATAATAAAAATACAGACTATCACACACATGTCTCAACCAATTTATGCCTACAAAAAGCAAAATAAAGCTGGAAGAGGCTGTCAAGACAATACACAGAATGTCCCGATCGAAGTTATCGTTTCGACCAGTTTCACAACATGACTCTCCGCGGGTACATCGACTGCAACAGTAACCGCACATATGGTTCCCTAAAACGCTGAGACCTGAAATAGAATAGTGCAAGCAAAGAGCATACGCCAACTTCCTGCGAAACAGAAGGTGAGCTCGGCGACTGTTAGCGTCTTCGTGCACAACCATTTTCACAGTAGAGAGCGCTGCCATAGTGATGTTGGCTATGCGTGGAGAAACGGAACACAATGCGATCATCGGTTGACACACTCTGTAAGAACGTAGTACGGTAGACCCACAGACTAATAACAGGCAGAGTCGCTGCAACGGTGGGTTTTGCGGTCACCATATTCACGGGTTCACCGTCGTGACGCTCAAATAGGATCAAACAGACTCAGGAGACCCTTGCGCATCCACCGTGGCCGGTGTACGTAGCACCATTTTGGAACTTGGCGGTTCAAGACGGCTTCGTTTACTTATTTGACGAAATGAAGTGTAGAAACCAGCATACTGTACTGCCTTCTTAGGAGAATATACTATGGACGCCCTGTGGTTCACATACAAAAGTTCACAATTTCGGGTAACCTATAGTGCTGCATGGGCATGCGTGTGAGCACAAATACTGCTTATGAAACTGCGCGTGCAGAGTGAAGGAAAGAAAACAATTAAGAAGTCACAAAGTCTAGAGCAGCTAACGGAGATAAGGAGGAATAACATTCCTCCCTTCAGCCTCAGAAAGAAGGAAGACGTCTTGTTTCTCCCTGCTTCTCAGGTCCGCTTGGGGGCGCGGCAGTGAAATGGAGGGAAACACACTGTTACTATCTTTCTCCTTCCTTTTAGAGTGGGCTGTCGCAACCTGTGACACGAAGAGCTCGACGCTGTCCGAAGTAGACACAGCTAAAGCGAAGATCTCGGGGTCCCTAGAGAACACGTCGGCATCGGCGAGGCACTTGTCAGGAACATTCTGCACCGTGAACTGGCAGCGCATTAGCCGGATGCGGAACCGCTGGACGCGACGAGGCATGAAGTCGAGGTCGGTGGAGCCCAGCAAACGGACAAGCGGCTGGTGGTTGGCTTCGAGAAAAGATCTCAGATTGAGCAGAACCTTTTTGAACCTCTGGATGGCCCACAGGACTCTCAACACTTCTTCTCAATTTGTCTGCACCGCAGTTCGGCAGTAGTCAGTGACCGCGACGCAAAGGCCGCCGCTCGTCGCTCACCAGATGTTGCTCCTGAAGGAGGACGGCGCCCAAATCGTACGAGCCGGTGCCTGCAGAAACGGTTGCTGGATACTCTGGGTTCTATCGAGCCACGCCGGAGCTGGATGCCACCACCCTTTTTAGCGAGTCGAAGGCTGAAGCTTGACCAGTCCCCCAAGTCCAGACCGTGTTCTTGTTTAGGACGACCATGATTGGCGCAGTGGGGGCGGACAAGCTCAGCAAAAAATGTCCGATGTGTCTCAGCACTTTGAGGAGGCACCTCACGCCTTGCACGTCTGTCGGAAATTGCATACCCGCGATGGCGGGGGCCTTGTCGGTTTCTGGTGCTATGCTGTTGGTACTGAACACCATACCAAGAAGCTTGAGGGAAGACACCCTGAGGCGGCACTTGGAGGCATTCAGCGTAACGCCCGCTTGCTGCAGTCTCTCGATGGCAAGTTGGAGTCTGCTGTCGGGTTCGGACAGGTCTCTGCCATACACCAGGATGTCATCTACCATGTTGACGCATCCTTTAATTCTCTCGAGAATCAGTGACATCCGGCTCTGGAACACCTCTGGGGCCTAAGTTATACCGAAGGGCAGGCAGCGATAAAAGGATCTCCCGAAGGGTGTAATGAACGTCATGTACTCCTGACAGCTATCGGAGAGGTGTACCTGGTGAAACCCAGACATTGCGCCCAGTTTCGAGAAGACGGTAGCGCTTCCAGCAAACCGAACGCCTGGTCGACGGTCGCCATTATATGCTGCTCTCGGAGGATGACCTGGTTCAGCTTGGTTAAGTCGATGCGAAGTCGATAGCCTCCCGCTCCCTTGAGAGCCCCGACAAGCCCGGCGCACCATGCAGTAGGAGTATCGACTCTCGACCAGTAACAAACCACACTGTTTTGAAGATAAGGACATGTCTCCTTTCCGCAATATTTGAATGCTGTCCAACCATCTTTTCCGAGAGCACTCAAAGTGCGGCTAACATGGCATTGCACGCAGACGACAGCGATATTGGCCATAGTACGATCGAAGTTACGGTCGAGATCAGCGTTACAACATGACTATCCGCAGGTTGATCGATTGTACTGTAGTCGCACAAACGGTTCCTTAAAACGTTGGAATCTGAAATAGGATAGCAACCAGGGAGCATATGTCATCTTGCTGTGAAACAAAGGGAGACCTGAGCGACCAGTCACGTCTTCGTTCACAACCAATTCCAGGACCGCCAGCACTGTTTTAGCGATACTGGTGATGCACAGAGACACGAACCAAGATGACCGTCAGATAATCGTCGGTTGACAATCAGACACAAGGCAACACCGGCGACCGTTTCCATAGTCGTTCATGATCACTTTTACAACAGACAGCAGTGCGCGAGCACGTTGGTTATGTTCAGAGAAACAAACAAAGGGCTATCAACGGTTGGCGCACTTGGCAAGAATGTAGTACATTGGGCGCACAGACAAATTATCGGCATGGAAGTCGCAGCTATGCGGATTTCGCTGTCTCATTTGTCATGGGCATGCAGCGGCTCTCCAGTCTTGAATGTACTCGTATCATCGGCCCCATAACTGCCCGGAACCACTCGCATGCTATAGCATGCAAGTGGTTATAGCATGCGAGGAGATGACGCTGAACAAGAACCGCTTTCGATCTGGCATGACGGACATGACATTGCGAGATGTGCTAAAGACGGAAACGAGTGTGATGACACCTGATATCGGAAGTCAGACCGCAGCCAAAATGTGCAACATGTCGCACGAGGTGCGGCCTGCCCATATTTTAATAAACATAATTTTGGCCCGCTTAAATTTTTAGTTGTGCACCCCTGGTCTAGCACTTCCCAGTAGATAACAGGGTTGGTAGCAGACGTGCCCTCGCTCCTAACGCACATTTCCATGAGTTCCCCAAGCGCTGCCAGGTGACGCAGTGTGTATCGAAAACCAGATATTCCGCCATTCGCATTTCATCATTCTCCCGATAGTACTTTGTACTTGGGCATGCAAAGGGAACAAAATAACATTGAGGGCAAACATGTAGAGCATGAAACGACATTAATAAGGGGGTTCCTCCTAAATCCTCTGAAGCCTACTAAACAAACTGGTCTTCGACGAGTTGGGATTTGCAAATCGGCCTATGACGGGGTGGCCTATTTTACAAGTTGTCTGTCGACAAATTGGCTTTTGACCAACTGGCTTTCAACAAGTTGGGAGAATACAACGACACACAGGCATGAGCGCACACAGAAATATTCCCTGAAGGAGGAAAGGGGCCGGAGGGGAAAAGAAAACCCTATTCTTTTCTTGCGTATTTCCGAGAAGTAGGACGCTGCAACTCTCCTCCCCCCCCCCCCCTCCTTGCACCCACACTTCCTGGAGCCCTTGCACATATGAGACGTGGGCGACCGTTCGCGCCTTCGTTGGCAATAGCAGCACTGCCATCTGCAGCTCGAAAAACACGAAATTAATGTGATGATCCGTTGACACGGTAAGGGGTAACAAAAACGAACGGGCGCCCATGCACACAGAGAACATCGGTGACCGTTCGCGTCTTCGTTGACGACAGCAACACGGCCATCTACAGCCCCGGAAACAGAGAATTAAGGTTATGGTCGGTTGGCAAACGGTAAAGGGTGACAACACCGAACGTTGCACAGATGACGCACAGATAAACCACAGATCACAGTCTCTGTACAGCGGTCGCGAGAACAAGGCACCTCAAAGAGCCACAACTCGCTCGCAGTCCTAGTAGCGTCACAGCGTTGCAGTCTTTGCACCGTTGGCCACGGTGGTCGCAGCCAGGGTCAGAGCGCGGCAGTCGAGGCAGCCGAGGCAGGATATGTGGTCGAAGTGGCCGAGGCCCGAAGCCCGTCGCTATCGCAGCTGATCGCAGCCGCCATGTAAACCCAGTGTACGTAGCAGTGTCGGCATCGTTTGGAAGCTTAGTTGTTTATGACGGTTGTGTTTACTCTTTTTTATTTATGAATGTCGAAAGCGTTACGGCAAAATAAACGACTGAAGGACCGACCTCGTCGTCTTGGCCCCTGTGTAAACGGCCTAGATCCAACATGTGTGCCTATATTTTGATAATAATAGTGCTGATGAAGTATTTGTATAATTTTCCTTGGCGTCAGTGCATAATAAGGACTTTAATTTTTCTTCCATCAAACTGGGTTTGTTTATTTTTGTACTGGTAAATTAAAAACAAAAATACAACAAGAAAAACAAAAAAACTTCGCTCCAAGTAACAAAACAGTTAACGAGATCCTGCTCTTCATAAAGATATTGTTTGTATACTTTTATTATTTCCGTCTATAAAATAAAAATTACCCATTGGACAAAAAAAAAAAGAACGCCGTTCCTCTTTCAGTTTCAGTAAAATGTAACGAGTTCCCGTTCCAGTTCCACCGATGTAAAATGAAACGGCGGCGTTCCTTCGTTCCTCCTAAAAGGAACGCGTTCCAGGAACGCTGTTCCGTACAACACTGCGTCACGTCCACATAGCGGCTGATTTCCAGTGTTGCCGGGGCCTCGAGCGGCTAGTTTCGGTTTTGTCGGCCGCGCCCCAAACAAAACTTTGAGTCGTCGATATCTTTAAAACTAAGCACAATAACAAGAAAAAAAAATTACACGTTGTAATTCAGGGACGCTGACTGCGCTAAAAACAGTCATAATCCCGAAATCGAAAGTATGGATTGGAGTTGCCCTTTAAAGCTAACGAAGACGCTTGTATCAGTTTCCATCGGCGGTGTTAATTGGCAAACAACTTATATATCTTCATAATCCCCCAGAAATATGTTGGGTTTTTCGTGTTTTTCTAACTGAAACTTCTTTCAGAGTGTTGCTAAATGAATGTTTAAATGTACTTTTCTAAATATATTTTATGTTTTCTTTTGTTTATTTTAATGACAGTTTGCTCGCTGAATTTGGCGGGTAAATTGATGTCACGTCACCTGGCGTCGTGAAACCTGCAGACCAATGTAGTTTCACCGCTAAATTTGACTGAAAAAATGACGTCACGTGACTTTTGTACCAGGTCAGTTTCCCTTTCAAGTTAAGAGGAAAACTTCATAAAGATGTACGTTATTCACTCCCGGATACGACTGTTGAACGTCGTCTAATGAAACTTAAATGATCGTTTCCCATATGCTGCATTTCATGGATTATAGGAATTTGGAGATAAAGGCCGCCGTCAATTCTTTTTTGCAGTTAGTCTCTTTATCGACGCTTTTTATCTGCTTTGGCGTTGTATTTAAATTAAAGAATCATCAAGCAAGAAATGTTTACACCAGGCTAAACATGAGCAAAAAGCGGTCCTCTTCTATGCAAATCAGAGTGTTGGTCGAACTTATCTTTTTACCTTCGCCTTCGTTCGCCAGTTACGTCATGTCTTATTGTAACCAAATCAGCAAGCGAAAGAAAGAAACGAAAACAAGATACAATAGTCATATTGCGAGGAAATGGTAACGTGAAGGAAAAAGCGAATACGGCTATTCACAACGGAAATGATAATCGAGCTGCACTTGTTCTAGCGTGGCGGGGTTTATATCAATAAAAAGTTTCGAACTAAACTGTACTTTAAATATACGATAATTATTTTTTCGCCATTGTTTTCATTGATCAGACGGATTGATCAGTCATTCTGCCATGTTTAATAATACACCTAATGTTAAAGAGTCGACGTTTTCCTAGCTACTATGATTTAGTACAAATTCATGTCATTTAAATACAAACGATCTGACTTAAAATAAATGTGATCTTTTTTACTTAGAACAAAAAACGTTTTTTTTACCTTGTTTAGCACAGTCTAACGAGACGTGCATAAAAAGAGGGAAATAAAGTATTACTAAATATTGAATAACAAACGAGTGCAGCAGGTACAAAAGCGTCAACTTGCGATCTTCGGTCAAAGAAAGAAAAGTATCAGTTCGGAGGTCAAATTTCGATGATCATCATAATCATACTACGTTTATTTCAAAGCGGCTTTCTGGCTGGGGGGACTCCGAGTGTCCAGAAAATAAGGGAAGTAGGAAATGATGGACAATGATGATTAAGTGAATCTACCCACCTCATAGGCTCCGAGGAAGTATATGAGGTTTGCTTTAATTATGACATACGTCTTTAAAGTTTATATTGTGTTCCGGTGCTAGGGGCTTCACGAAGCTTCGATTCCTTACACCAAACTATATGGAGGCTAGTTTTATTAGTCCCTCGTCTTTGCGCGGTCAGGTAAATAACGAAATTACTACGAGAGAACCGGGCAAAGCTAAATACCGGAAGGCCAAACTCGAACCTTTCTGCTCGAATTGGAGTACGTTTTCCGGAGAGAACTCATTAAGATAGAGGCTCCCCCGATACAGTCCTACTGCTGATTCTGATGCTAACCCGAAGCAGCTGAATGCCTTCCGAATGGGAACGGTCGTGATTACGAGATCATTGTTCTCTTAATAGCTTTGCTTTACTACCGGTATTTGTTTCTTCCGTTGCCTTTGGCACTAAAACCCTTTTTGTGTATCGGCCTTGGATGCCGAGAGGAAGAGAAGAGGGAGAGCAGGAAATCTCCCGGCATTTTGTAATTAGGCTTAATTCGGCTTCGCCCCCGGCGGTACCTCGTTCCCTCCACTAAGCCTATTTCTCGTAGAGGGGCTGACATGAGGTCGTTGCTGTCGCCGTTGCACCCCACCCTGGCTTTTGTAGACGGAGGGGGAGTTAAGTGAATGGACAGGACGTTGATGAGACGCTTTGTGTTAATACAAGGGAGTGAAAATGAGCCGTGATTGCTGAGGTTTCGGGTTCCCGTTGCTGTCAGATATTCTTCTAAATGTTTCATAGCCATCTTGTACAGGCCACAAGGTAATCTGCTGAAGAATATTTTTTCTCGTCTGCTTTCAGTTTGTGAGCAATCTGCTGAAAACTTCGTTTTCTGCTTAGCGCATCTGCTATGGCACTTCTGCCCGTCTGCATCCTCTTGGACTTGGAGTGGCGTCGTTGTGTGGTGACGTCACCCTACAATGACGTCGTACGTGACGTCACTTTTTAATTAAGTTACACGTGACGTCACGTGTGACGTCACGAGAATAAAATGTCCCCGCTGTATTTAGCGGAAAACTTTCCCCGCTAGATTTAGCAGAAAGATTTCCCGCCAAATTTAGCGAAAAATTTCCCGCCAAAGTTAGTGGGAAATTTTACCCTCGTGACGTCAGATATGGCGTCACGTGCGACGTCATATGAAACGTCCGATAATGCAACGCTCGGTTACGTCGACGTCGACGCCGCTCAACCCGGAAACAAGCACCTAAACACTGCACCCTAAAAAAAAAAAAAAGCTTTTACGAAAAGATTTTGCAATTTTTAAGCAAGATACAAAACACAGAAAACCAGTTTTTGATTACTGGACTAAAGCAAAAAGAAAGTCACCGAAACAAAACAGAAGCTTCTAAAAAGTGTAAACGATATTTGAAACCAGACATTTGAACGTATAAATTCCTTGCCGGAAATAAATCTAAAAAACAGCTAGCATCCATCTCTCTTTAAAACTTGCGGCACTGAACAACAATCGAAGTAAAATCTACATGTAACAATAAAAATTCACAACTATCTCATATTAAAAAAACTGCTAGAAAAAATTAAAAAAAAAAACTTGTCAACCTGTGCACCTTTATTGACGAGGAAGCATGTCGAAATCCAAACAAGAAAATTCAGTGCCATATTTCACTTCAACTTTTGCGTCACAGGAATCGATACGAAAACAAAAGAATTATTTCAGACACCCAAGAAAAGTTGAAGGCAAAAAAAAAATATATATATAACATAGGACAGTCGTTCATCATGGTAGACAAAAAAAAATATGCAAAAAAAAAACCCCATAACCTTTAAATATTGTTTTCTAACCTGCCGGCAACCCCAGAAGCTTGCGGCGAATGACATTCGATTTCGTATTTGCTCGTTTTGAGTTTGCAGTTTGGTTGTCTTTTAACCTTTAGATTGTTCAGGGCCAGTGGAAAGCTCTGTCAAAACTGTCACAACTTCTCCGATCTGTTTTTCCCGCCTAAAAGTGGAGCGTCCTGATTTCCAAGTCAGTGTGGCAGGACCAGGTGTCTGGAGCAAAAAAAAAAATAATATAAATAAACAAAGCAATATAAAATGATTACGTAAACCAAAACTACAAAACAACCAATCTAAAAAGAAAATCGGTGGTTTTAAAACGCGGGACGGAGGTTCCTGCAAAAAATAGCCGTTGCGAATGGCGGCCTCTACTGACAGCTGGAGCTTCGATTCGGAGAGAAAGCAATATTATGAAATCAGAAAGGGTAGATTTTTATTTTAAATTTGACTACAAAATATTCCAGCTCTCGAGGGACGCATTTGCATTTTAGAAATGACAAACAAGTCGCCATTAAATGTGGGGTCAAACGGCAAAGTAGTGTCACTCGATTTTGCCCCTGATGACGTCATAGGCTATGTTCCAAATCTTATCCGAGTATCCTGTCTTCTACGTCATCGGGTAATACCACGTGACATCGTGAGTAAACGATCAGCGACTCGATTTTGGACCGGAAGGGATTATCGCCTGGATGTTACACGGATCGGCTTCGTTTTTAACTACGGCAAAAACAAAAACAAAAAAAAACAGCAGCTATGGCGGAAAATAGCGGAGGATCTCTTTTGATCATGGAGGGAGCTCTCGACGAGACGATAATATTAATCGCAGCGAAGTTTTCCTTTGACAGCAACGATGCTGTGTTTTTGAGGTGGCTCCACTGGCATCATTTGCCCACTTATTTTTTTTTTTTTTTGGGGGGGGGGATGCTGTATATTGATATCAAAATTACTTACTCCTTTCAGTTACGACATCAAAAATTTGTTTCAAGTAATCAGCGCGATCGTTGTCAAGGTGTCATAAACGTATACGTTCCACGGATCGTAATTTTCACCGATTACCTTTTGCAGAAATTTGGAATGCGCTTCCCCACGGTGTAGGGGTAGAGCACAGGGTGCCTTCTCAACAGTGATACGTATAACGGACGTTCGTTTCGACGCGAAAATGATTACAAAATCACAAAGAGGACGTCCAATTCGCTATAGGCAATTTCTTGGGGAGGGAGAGGAGGTGCAGTTGTTGACTGATCATACACATAAAATATCTGAAGCCTTCACTGCTTTACTACCGTTATCCTCTCATTACGCACACTCTAAAAAAAAATAAAAAATTCACAATGATCTATTGCGCTCAAAAATGTTCAGCCTTGAACGTAAGAATACGGAGTTCACTCCAGCGCCGAGGACGAGGGTGCGGAGAAGCTTCTGTTTACGCCGGCACTCTGATAATAACAGCAGGTATACCTTCCTGCGGAAGGTGCAGGGTCTGGATGTGGTGCACAGCCAATTCGTGCGTCGAAAACAACAAATCAATAGCCACACATAAATGGCTGCATCTCATCATTCTCTGCCATTTTGAACGTTTGTTACCAAAGCCATCGAAGCAGACGAGCTTTGACGGCTGTGGGCACAGAAAGCAGACGAAGGGCACACGGCGAACAGATCACGTGACTTATCCACTCGTTCTTTATCAGACGTTATCCACCGATCGCGGAGGGTAACGTGAGCTATTACTCAAGAGTAAGGAACCCGCGTCTGGAACCCGAGTTATGACGTCATCGAGTAAGCGCGAGTAAGTTTCGAAACGCAACGGTACGAAACCTTTACACAGCAGTCGGAGCGAGTAACTTTTGGAACACAGCCAGAGAACCGTCGTGTTGTTGTCCGACGTGGTCCTGCCGGCATGACAGCAGCGGAGGTCGAGGCGGCAGACGCCTGTTCTGCTGCAAATCGCTTTCCGGTTTGACAGACCACGGAAGCTTCAACAGCCACGAGTTGGGACGCCGTGATGACAGCGACACTCTCATTCCTTCGTATAATCTTTGCCGGAACTTCTACAACCAACAGCCAGGAAACGAGACACCCGACAGCATGACACGCCCGATCCTGTGACATTCTCGGTTGCCACTTTTCATACTTTGAAAATGTCCCTGTATACCTTTAAGAGAGTGAAAAGAGTACAGGGGTGTCCCACCCGAGGAATGAAGAAATTTCGCGGACGGTTCACTGGATGCTGTATCTCGGGTTGACACAAGATAAAGCTGTATAAAGTGGCTTTTTTGTTACCTGTGTTTTTTTAAACTAAAAATATATTTAAGTGGGATGTTTTCGAGTTTTTTCGATTCAGATCAAACCGAATCGGGAAATTAACAATCTCAATCTATGCACGCCGTCGCGATTCGATGGTGAGATCCTCCAATGGAGCTCCCACCGGTTTAATTAAAAGGCGGCGGTGTTGTTTCCACCGGTGGTACTGCATCTCCCCACCGCCTTCAGCCCAAGGACGTTTTGCGATCTCGCTTAATAAGACGCGAAGTGTTGGAAGACCTTTGTGCGCGCGGGTTTGGCCCGACTTCCTTAATGAGGGCATTCGTTAGTGCGACAGAGCTTGAACTTTCCCAGATCGTGTATGTATATCCACGTGCGATTCGGAACTTCCGTTGTAATGAGAGCTCTCTTCTGCGCTTGCTTTCGGGTTAGACTCGTCGTATTTTTGCCTGAGGTGTAACCTGCACTTTTTCTTGTTTTTCTGCGCGTGATTGACTTAGTGGCGTAATTGGAAACGCACAGAGAGGACGAGCGCGATGACAATGCACTTTTTAGTGCGTTCGACTCCGGTCGGACTTAAAGTCAAACGGAGTATATATCAACGAGCAACTTCGAAACAATATTCCATTTTGAAACGTCGACTTCAAGCTTCATGCGAAAATACTTTATTTTATTTCGTTTATTTTTTTGTCTCAGGGCCCGAAGGTGTTAGAGAATGAATTGGGTTTTAACATGCAAAAAATTACTGTCGAGACCGGTTATAACGAAATCGCATATAACGACATAGCGGCTACAGCGAAGCGATCACGATTTCCCATTCCCTATTGCACTTCGTGATAACCGAAGACGGTTATAACGAAATAGCGGCTACAGCGAAGCGATCATGGTTTTCCATTTTCTTTTGCACTTAGTTACAACCGAAGTCGGTTATAACGAAATAGCGGATATAACGAAAAGATTTCCGATTCCCGTTGACTTCCTTATAACCGGTCTCGACAGTAGTATTTTTTGCCCACAATGTGCGAAGAAACGAAAGTGATAGCTGTAGCACGGTCGCGCAAAGGGGGTGGAATGGTGACGTTCCCGTACCTGAGGACGGAGATGTGCGACGTGATTAATTCTCGTGGCCGTCGCGGTTTGCGTCGTGGATGCCACTGACGACTGCCACCAGTAATCCGTGAAGTAAGTGGGTCTAAGTGCGGTATAAGTTTCTAAAACCATCCGACATTGCGCGCAGCAACTGGACTCCCAAATTGGGATTTTGCATAACGCGAGTAACGTTGCAAACCAGTCCTTCAACCAGAAAACACGATGATTCGTGTCGTCTGCTTGCAGACGACACGATTTATCTTTTCGTCACTAATCGTCGTGTTGCCTCCTTCAAGCAGACGGCACGATTATTCGAGCGCGTATGCCTCCGTTGCGTAAGTTTTGGACGGGACGACAGGGCTGCCCTCTTCGCTTGGCTTCGCTCGCTTCGCGCGGCACGCCGGACGGAGTCCCGAATTTCCTCTGCTCAGGGAAAGACGGGAAGTAAGAAAAGTCGTTCCAGTTTTAGCGCGCCAGGTGACGATGGGCGACGAGGACAAAATCTCTTCAAAGCGTTGCCCATAAATGTATCGCTTTAATATATATGTGTATATCAACTAGAGTCTAGTGATGGTGCTAACTTTTGCCGAATCTAAAATCGGCGCCGAATCTTGGGACTCGGAGAAGCCGAAATATTACCAAACTTTTCTAAAGATTCGGCAAAGAGACATTTTTGCCAGACTTAACGTTGACATTTAGTGTTTTTTTTTTCTAACGAAAAAAGGTTTTTTTTTCTTAACTTAAATGCAACATGTAATGAATATTGAACAGTTATTACTAAATAAGGTGATATTCTACGCGATAATTGTATCAGTGTTGTTTTTGTGTCTTTACTGACAATTTTATAGTGACTTCTTGCAGAAGTGGCGTGACAACGAGGTTGGGTACTAGCGTGCGCAGTCACTAACCACGTTACGAGAGTTTCGGTTTTGAGGCATCATCAGCGCAAGCCTGCAAGTGTGTGTGGATTGTTAAAATAAAGGCAATAACACCACGCTCTTACTTCTTCTGGGAGTCACCGTTTCGTGCGCGAAAACGAATGCAGAGGTTGCTGCAGAGCCTTCCCCAGAAGATATAACAATGTTATTGTAAATATGCATGTTTTTCGATTTGAGTCACTTGACGTCAGATATTCATTGAAGTGTGCTTCTCATATCTGCAACGCCTCGTTTTTAATGTTTACAATGCCAGTTTCTGGTGTGAGGACACACACGGACGTTTAGGAAGATGGGAAGAGTTAGGAATGTCGGATGTACAACGTCCAGCATGATAGCTCTGTGTTTATAGTTTTATGCAGATACTTGAAAACCGGGAAATAACGCAAATCAAAACGCCATAATGTTTTGTTTAGCACAAAGTACTTGTGAACCCAAAATATGATTGTTGTAATTGCGAGGAATGCTTTAAAGTAATTGTCAGTCAACATTCCAACTACCTCGTTGCATCACTGGAAACGTCAGATGAAAATCACGTCATCCAGGATGTACCGCATCATTTGTCACTTGCGCAGTGGACTGCATAAATTACTGGTCAATCTTCTGTTCTTGAGGCAGAAAATATTGAAGAGAACCACACTTGCAAAGGTCCACAAACGCACAGTTACCGTGTTGCCGTACTCCACACCTCGCCATAACAGCTGTTTGTACTACACTGTACGAAGGTAACCGCACGACCGCACAGCGTCCATTTGCAATCCATGGTCCCGTAACTTTCTCGCGCGTGCGCAGACATTCTGCCGAATTTGCGCCGAATATTTGCCGAACGTTCCATCAAAAGTTAGTCATATGTCGAACTTTTTCGAATCTGAAGTTCAATAGATTCGGTTCATCAATTATATGAACGAACAAGGCAAAAATATGAACAATGGCTAAGGAGCAACAAGAAAATCAGTAATCGCAATTTTAAAATCAGCAGCATCAGTTATTGAGACTTTGGGCGCGGGAAGGCGATTCCAATCTATTGAGGTTTATAGAAGAATGAAGGCATTAAATGCAAAGTTGTTGCAATGGGTGATGCCTACCTTTAACTAGTGATTTGTTCGTGACAACAAGTAGGATGTTTCTTACCGAACCTATGTAATTAGGCTCTGCTTTTCATGTCCTCATGGTGCCATGCTTGAAAATATTATGCCGTCACTGAAGATGCTGCTTTTGGGGAGGCTGAAGCGTCACTAATTTATGTTGGAGCGGTAAATAATAAGCTTTTGTCTTCCTACCGCTATTTTAGAACTTTTTAACCATACATAATTTTGCGTCGACTTTTTTTATTCCCTTTTTTATTTGGGTATGCGGGTAGCTTAATAACGTCAATACACATACCTGAAGAATGGTACGATCGGTTGCAGCGTATGGCACGGGCATTGTGTTTGAATTAAATTAAAAAACACGAAACTATTTATTGTTACAATTTTATAGGTTCTTTATTTGGTTTATACCAGAACGAAGTAATAGAAACGTAGAAGGAATCATCCAAGTGGCACGGCGGAAAAAGAGGCTTAAGGAAAGTTCTACGGAAGCTTGTGTGGAACTAAATTGTTTTAATGTTAAATATATGGTCACATAGGTTTTATATTTTCCTCAATTCAACTTCAGACTCAACATTTGAACTTCAGCTTTGCAGGGGAAGCTGAAACACTTCTTTAAATAATGTGATATAGGTTGAACCTAGTGGAGCCTTATCCCGTGAATCTGATTATCAGGTTCTGTTTTCCCGAAGATGTAACTAAACGCTAGACAACACAGAAACATCCCGACCAGTCGTTACGTTATACCATAGATCTATCGGCCGCCAAGCGTGTGTCGCTCGTGTGGGCAGCGCGTGCAATCGCGAAGCATGCCAGGTATATTCCGCCACACTGACACCAGTCGTGACGTCTTGTTTTGACCTTTTTTGAAAATAGCTGAGTGCGCGTTCACAGCTTTGGTAGGTTCTGGAAGATGCGCGAGAAGGGAGATTCTGAAAACTCTGATATAACGCCACGCTGTGGGAAGGAGGGCTTTAACGGTACTTTGAAAATATTTGCTGCGACCTCCGTGCACCAAATTGAAGAAAAAAAATCGCGAGATTCGTGATTTTGGGTGCTAAATGAAAACGATTTAGTGTTTTTCCTCAAATACAGAAGCGCTTCAGTTTCCCTTTAAGGCTGGTGTGAACAGGACGTTGGCCAGGGTATCCTGCTACTAAATAGGCTTCTACATTCAAAATAGTCAGATTGTTGGTCTAGTCGGTGATTTGAGCAACATAACGTTAGGAGTCTTATGCTCTCAGGCTTTTATAACTTGTTCTTGTACCTTTTGCGCTTCTTTCATTACGTCGTTCGCATTCAAACCTTGCACAGCGCTTCTTGAGGCCATAAGCAACAAGATCGATGTGCGCCAGCGCCCCACCTAAACACACACACACAAAAAGTTTGACTCACGTTTTGGACAATTTCGACTGCATGGTTTTGGTGAAGCTCACCTAATCTCGCACAGTTGTCGCGATAAAACTAGAACCAACGGTGCAGACAAAAAATGAAAGTTAAAGGTCACAACGTCCTGTATTGAATGTAGCGAAGCGATATTGGTAAAGAATGAAACCTCGTAAAGCATTGAGTAATGTGAAGCACTTGTGTGACATGGGCTTAATAACGGCTCAGCGTGAAAGAAGGGACACTCTAAATGAAGTTGATAGGAACAGCTAACTTATCCTCACTCTGAACGAAAATAAATTACAATCCGTGCATCGGGAGGAAATATTTTTTATGATGGTTTTTGTGTTTGCATCACACGCACCTTTGGTGGACGCCTGCTTTCATTCGCACACGCCACTTTTTTTTTTATTCTGGACGCTCTTTGGCTGAATATGGCAACGGCGTGCATTTGGTATTTTGTTGGTACGGTCGTAACTAGCTTCCGTTGCTTGGCTCCTTAAGCTTCCAAAATCTATTTTGCTTTCGTCGTTTTTGTTAGGGGGGTTTGATCAGGAGTACGTATCAAAACATTTTTTTATTGACAGTAAGCTAATTATATGCTTGCTTGGATTTATCTAGAAATGACAAGCCCACAGTTTGGAGAGAGTGAGAGTAAGGAGATGTGACCAAGCAAGCGCGGCGATTGCACCAACAGGGGAAAGAAGAGGAACTTGTGCCTCGCCTTTTTAAGCACATGTACAGTGTACTTTGGCGCTTTGAATCGCCGATCGAAGCGGCGAAGCATCGAATCTAAGTGCCTTTTTTTCTGTTTGCCGTAATGAAGCTTTTTTTTGAATGCTTACGCGTTGACATACTAAGTGTAGCAAACAAGCCCCGCCAAAGCGGCGGAGGGGTAATGCGCCAGCGGCCTGGCGTCGCCATCAAACTCGACCGTAGTGACGTTAGCAAAGCTTATTTCGTGCTCTGATTGACGTGTGCTCTTTAAATCGATGGGCGACGGCTTTACGACCGATCGAACTTCGACCTCGATGAGCTTGCAGAAGTGCCGCAGCGCGACGGTGTTGGCGGGAAGGAACGACTCGCCAAGTATATTTTTGCACGGCAATGGCCGTTAAATGGGATATTTGGCGGCTAATCCGGTGCCGCAGTTTCGTGTACGATGGCCGTAACCCGCTATATTTAGCGGGTAATCACAGCGTCGTTACATTGTGACACCAAAAGTCTTTCGCTAAATTTAGTGCAGAAAATTACCGTGAAATTTAACGGTAAAATGTCCTCGCTAAATGTAGGGGTGGAGTCTCTCCGCTAAATGTGGCAGGTGGTCTTGAAAAGAGGCATACCGATGTTATGGGTACCAAGCGATATCGTCAGCAGCGTCAGACATCATGGCATGGTACCATGTGAACTTCAGAGCAGTAAAGCCACTTGAAGACCGTCTGCTAAATAAAGCGGAAACGTTTCTCCTCTAAATTGTGTGGGTAATCAGATTGTTGTGAATCTTGACTTTCACAACTTCCCCCGTTAAATTCTGCGGAAAAACTCATCCGCTAAACTAAACGGTAAAAAATTTCTCGCAAACCTAGCGGGAAAGTCTCTCCTGATAACCTGTAGCAGGGTATTCGGTGTCAGGTAATGTTACTTGGCGTGCCAAGTGACGTTACAGTGTCACATCATGTCATTAGCACATGTGTCGTCCCATGTGTCACGTCGACACCAATCACGCCACACGTAGCGGGATAGAATTCCTGCTAACGTTTAGCAACCCCAGTGCAGCAGTGTGCAGCGCCGCGGCTATGGCCGAGGTTGATTTCTACGACGCGTTAAAAAAGGCGGCCATTTTCCATGCTATTTTTTTAAAAACCGAGCAGGTTCTGCACAACAAATTATGCGAGCGTTGATCATGCGGACAAAAACTGGAATGTACATCATCATCATGTCCTTCATCGACTATCCTTGAAGGGCCTTACGGGCATTACACAAGTGGAGTGGCAGACGTGCGTGCGTTTTTTTCTTTACCGAACACTTCAGCACACAACGTTAACAGCCAAGAGAAGAGGGGAACAGGTTTGTTGAAGCAGAAACGAAAGTGGTTTCACAGAGGCGGCAAATTTATGTGTGTCAGTTATGGCAACAATGTCATTTGGTAGTATGTTCCAATCGTTTATTGCCAAAGGTAAAGATTGAATGAGCCGCATGTAGTAGCTGACGAAAAAATGCGCGGGCCGCAACTTGCCGGAGTGGTCAAAGCAGGGGAAAATCTGCCACGGGGGTAAAAGCAGTGATTCGTCTGAAGAGGCAGCATGGTGACAGATTCTGGTGAAGAGAGAGAGATTGGACACCTCTGGCGCCTCAATAGAAAGCGTGTGAAGGTTGGCTGCTTCCGTTCGCAATCCAGATACGCTTCGTGAATGGTGAAGCTCAGAAAAAATAAAACGTGGAGCCCGTGTTTTGGACAGATTCCAAGTTTGTTAGGATATGGTAAAGAGCGTGAGGAAGGCTCCACAGTATAAAGAAGCGAATTCAAGCTTAGACCGAACCAAAGCTTGAGTACGCTAGTTGTTTTATCTCCGGTGTTGCAGGGTTTCTGCGTTTCGGCGCAAATACCGAGGGTACGGTTTGCGTTTCGCTACTATATTATCTGATGTGAGACGTCCATGAAAGGTCAGATAAGCCAAATGCATACCGAGATATTTATATGAAATCCGCAAACGGCGATGAGGGGGACGCGTCAAATTTGGTAAGAAAAGGGGAGAAGAGCACGACGAGAAAACGAAAGCGATTTACATTTGTCGAAATTGAGGAGTCATCTGCCATTTATTGCACCATTGAATAACTCGTGAAATTTCTGTTTGCAGGGTATGGTGATCGTCGAGCGAGAGAATGGGCCTGTAAATTACGCAGATCGTCTGCAAATAACCGAACTGATGACGATATTGTGCTCATGAATATCATTGATGTAGATTGTAAGAGTAAGGGCCCCAGTACACTACCCTGAGGGACGCCTGAGGTTACCGGGCACGTGGGGATTTAGAGTTATTAAAGGTGGTGTACTGGGTGCGGTTAGTCAAGAATTCGGATATCCAAATTACGATAATCGGGATGGATCTTAAATTCGTTAAGTTTTATTTTAAGACGTTGATGAGGGACCCTATCAAACGCTTTAGAAAAGATCGAGAAAAATGGCGTCAGTCTGAATGCTGCTGCTAAAACCTGCGTGACTGCCGCGAAGAAACGCCGTTAGTTGGGTTTTCGCAAGAGTACGCTTTCCGAAAACCATGTTGGTGATTGGTGCAGAGTTGTTATCTTCTAGGCAGATAAATAAATAAACACATAATGTGTGAAAGGTACCACCCTACCGAGCGATTTGTTCTTTTTTTGACATAACCTGGGCAAACGGCAACAGCATTATGCAGGAAATGGTCTCGAAGCATGCGACCACGTTATGCGTGACTTCCGCCCGAATGATGCCCACTTTTGCGTGCTTTTATCACCGACTCTGGATAGGTCAGTCGGCAAAGCACTTGGCTCCAGCATCTCGAGGTGGTGTGGTGAAACGCTGAACGTCGTGGTGAGACCAAAGATCTTTTATATTGTTTCCTGCGGGGCTAATCGCACTTCCGTGTCTTTTCTTTGCTTACAGACTGCTCGTAGAGCCAAACGCTGCAGAACTGGTATAAAGTCGGCCGGATACGAAATGTTCTATTTTAAACACTACCAGTGCGGTGACAGGCACTCTATTACTTCGGCAGTAGCATGGGCGGTTCGACGCCCGTCAACGACTCGCCAGGGAAGTGCAAGTAATAGGCCGGACTGAATGCTCGCCCCAGTGTCGCGCAAGTACGGACATTCAGACGCCAATCTAGAGATCCGGAGATCAGAGAAGCGCTGGCGGAATGTATTTTCTTCTACTACACTTTACAAGAATCCTTCCACGTAGAGAGAGATGCCATGTTGGTCGTCTCGACTTTTTTACTCGCTAAGTTCTCGCGCCTCATTTTCCCACTCTTCCACTCTCCCGCTCTCCCTGTCGTCCTCTACTTTTATTCAGTGAAATCCGACCTAGTGGCTTCACACGTCTCTTAAGGCACGCACATAGTTGTCAACACGGGTAGGGAAGAACAAGCTGAAGAAAAAGAAGAAAAAGAAACCCCACAAGACAAAGCTTTATTTCTGCATTCGCTCAATAGGCATATACCCTGTAAGCGTTATTGGGTTGCAACGGAAATAAAGTGGGAAGTCGCCATCCTTCGCCTAACCAAGAAAAACTATGGTTTATGTTCTTTCTGTGGCCGTATTTTTGCTTGTTGCATGCTGTAATCGGCGTTTCTTTTTCTTCTTTTTTAAATCCTGCTGGAACCGTAGAGTCAGCGACAGTGTGAAAAACTGCAAAGGTGTAGCCCTCTTGTGTCTCACGCATCTTGTTTTGCGAATTAGTTTTCGGCTTTTGCTATTGGCCAATCCCGCGACATGATTGGTTTCGGGAACGATCATAGGTTGCTTGAACTTGCCACACCCTCTGTCATCTTCCGCTGTTAGGGAGTGGTGAATCCCAAGAGGAGATTGCGGGTAAAATTGTGTTAAAACTACGTTACAGCAGCTATTTTTTTTTATAAAGAGATTGGCGCCGTGATACGAGTGACAGTTCTATCTCACAAACAAAGCAACCGAACTAGTGCTCTGATTAACTCGGAGCACTGCAGATCCTGAAAATGTGCCACTTGGGTTCAGTAATGGAGAAATCGCTGAAGCCGCTTTCAATGGCAATGCTGCAGCCAAAAAAAAACAAAAAAGCTATTTGATCGAGAAAAAAGTACAGCACAAAAAAAGGAATTGTCGGTCTGATGCTAAGAATGGCGCGCTATGTATGTGCTGATGCAGTTTCGAAGCAGACTAATTCGACATTTCATGTTTTGACTTCTAGTATCATAAATTGTTTGGATGGCAATCGCGCAGTCTAGAACAAGCTTTTGGAGTCAGAAGCTTACCCACGATCTGCGAAATTGGTGCGGTGAAATTATTAAGTTATTAAGATTAGTTTTTCCCCCATTAAAACCGTCCTGGTTCCGTTTCCTGTAGGAGTAACTGAGTAATACTTTATGGTTGGGACTTGTTTCAGAAGACACTTTTCGACAGAAATCTTTTTTTGTTTTTTTTTGTTTTAGTTTTTGCAGTCAATTCCATTTGAAATTCAAGCTAAAACTTATTTAAGCAAACTGAAACAAGACTCTAGAAAAAGGGCGAAAAAAGTCGGTCGGCTATGTATTAATGAAGATGCACTAGCTGAATTATCCTTGCCCGCCCGCTCGAGAATTGCAATTTAGATTTATTCAAAAGCGACCTTTTTCTTTTTGGTTGACTCGAACTCCATAAACATGACAGTTTTGAAGACTTTATTTGGGACAACGGAATAGAACAAAGGAGGTAATGGGTAATGGCTACAGTTGTTAATAAGCTGAATTTAATTTTGCAAAATTCTTAAGTCTGCTTTTTTGCGATCGTTTACACGCGACACATTCTTGTGGTAGTGTCAGAAGCTAGCATTAAAGAGAACATTTCGTGCCGGCAATTTAATAGTATGAGAGCCTCGCTCTTATATTCCTCTCTTTGGGACTTAAGACAGTTGCGTAGAAACAGGAAGCATTTTTAAGTGCCGAGGGATTACAAGCAGCGAGTGTTGGGACGACAAGAATACATATTTATTTTAATTAAAATTATATTGTTAGCGGATTAAATATGCTACCCCCCACAACAAGAAACAAAGTAGGCTAGATTCGGGAACAAAGTGTCTTAAATTGTAGGAAATGTAGGTTTTTGGAAGAGTTTGACATTGAAATGGTGCAACTATTATAGTTGGGATCTTTTCATAATATAAATGCCTTCTACCTTTACTACTTAGAACTTAAGCATACTTCTTATAATACTCCTTCCTTTTTTTATTGCGTTTTTCTCTATTACGGCCTTCGAATGAATTAAATAAATACTTATAATGACAGCATGATATTACCTTAAGGTTACATTACGCTTTCTGTGCCAGCAGGGTTTTCTTTTTGACGAGAAACAATTTAAAGTAGCATTGAAATATACTCGTTGAGTTACACCAATGTAACTTAAAGCTTTTAATCTAAACATTGTGGTCTATTTATGCACTATCTAAACGTTGAAGGGAGCAGAACAAACTACACGTCGTTAACATTTAGGAATTCGGACACAAGCTTCGCAATTGCACCTTTTATGCCGGAAGCAAAATTGTCTCTTCAATGGCTTCCGTTAAACAACGTATAGTATAGGCTATTTAACGTCGAGCACTGCGAGGAACCGTTTATGCGTATACTAGGCGTACTCCAACTAAAACCTTAACTCATACCGCAGGTAGTTCAAAGCGGGCAAATTCATTGAATGGAACTCATGGGGACCTCACCCTGAACTCTCATAACGAATCCAGAAACGCAAGTAACAAATCAATTGGATACGCAACTACCTATTGCTAAAAGTTCCAGCTCGAGTGTAATAAAGTAAACAAAGTCCACTTTACGGTTCAGAAACTTGTATGTTTACACAAAGCCTATTCCAGAATCTCGCGAATGCCTCGCAGTTTACTTAATTAAAATTTTATATTTGTCGCGTTCATCGTGTTTCTTATGTGTTGTTGGAAGAGAGAATGAAAAAAAGGAAAAAACTAATGCGAATTGCGTTTGCGATATATAATATGCAGAAAAAAACAAAAAACAAGCTGAGTCAAAACATGCTCGAACGAAGCGTACTATTCACTGAACTTGTCAAAGCTGAGGCTGTGACTCGGAGACTTTTGCTAGCATTTTAAAAGTGGGGGACCGCGTGTGTATAGCTTTTACGGCGAAGCTATACGCGTAGGGGACTGGCAAGTTTGGATTGTTTATCCCAGGCGTCGTCACGGGCAAAAAAACCTTCAGCGAATAAAGCAAAAAAAAATAAGTGCATATAAAGCATACAACATACAACACAAGATCTCGTTTCAACAAAAAAAAAAAAAAACAAGCACAAAACAAGAATCGAAACCCGATAACTCATGATAAGGCGCTCCTGCTAAAAATGGGAGGCGGCTATGTGCTCACCACGTAAGTACCTTCCCGGTGAAGATTACTGTTGCACCTAGCTGCTGCGGCGACGGCAGCTTGCGACGCGGGGAGAGCAGTCACCAGGCTTTCATATAGACCCCTTGGTTGAGCTTACGTACATGGTACTGACGCTTGATTCCCAAGCGACTTCCTCCGGTAGCTCCGTCCCTTGCAAGCCCGTCCAGCTTGCTTATGGCCACCAGTGCTAAGAAACGCATATATCGCTACACGAACAACAAAAGTTGTGGATGCAACGAGTGACCTTCTGGCCGCACAATCTGACAATTTGGAGGAGGCAAGCTGGTTTACAAGAATATTCGATAATTTTTTTTAAACATATCTCTGCCGCTTTGTGTTCACTCCTTTTGGCGCCCACCTGGGAATTGGCGGGTAAACGTTTCATCGACACTTCAAACAGAAGTGTTGAAAGCGGGTTTCGTTCATTCTTTTTATGGAAACCGGAAGTTTTCTGGGACGTCAAAGACTCGGAGCACCGACTGCAGCGCTTGCCACCAGAAAGGGTCTGTATAAAAAGTTTGGATACAGTGCATTTACGTTTCTTCTCGTCAGTCATTTGGTATTGAGGAGTGGGCATCGTTGCAGGTGACAGCACAGCTTCGGCTGGCCGACCACCTTCACAGCGTGAATTGGAGCCCCGATTTGTTTCTTACCGGCACTCAATGAGTGCGAGCGTACGGCCACCCATAGTAGAAACTCTGGGCAGGAGGAGACGAGAGACAGCGGGGACGTCGGGCCACCGAGCTCTTGACTGGAATGATCAGTGGGTTGACACAACGCTAGTTGCCCTTGTTTCCCTACTTACTGTTCAAACACGTGTGGAACAGTAAAGACTAAATCAGCTAACTTTTTCTTACCCTCACGCAGACACACGGTTGTTTGCGTGAGGGTATTTATTGCTCGCATGTGACGTCATTACATCATGCTTCTGGCCATTTCTGCTTGTTCGTCCTAAGAAAAAATCAAACTCGATTGTGCACAGTGTGTATGCTGCAGGAAGGTATACCGCTCAGCAGCAAGGCCGCCACAATGTCCTTACTGCTGCTTGCACTGGCTTTACATTGTGACGACAGTGGAAGCGTTGCATTGGTATTTGCATAAATCACCCCTTGAAAGGGGTCAGGAAACGATATCTGGTTGGAATATTCGTGTCTTTGCAGAGGCCTACTGGTCCTATACTCAGTTTGCTTACCTTACGATGGACCGCAGCAGAGGCTATGAGCTGACCCAGCCAATCTGGCGCTGTGAACGAATGACGTGACACTCCCACGTCGTTGATCGACGCGTTGGCCCGTAGCGTCTTTTGCGCCCACTCTAAGGTGAAAAAGGGTACAGTCTGGAGCAAGTATATACACGCACGAACCGCCACTGATTGAGAAACTGCTTGGTCGCGGTGAAATTGCGAGGATAAAAGGGACTATTTCCTTCAGTCTCGCCTTCGCAAAGCTCGATGACGTAATTGTGGGACCGAAACCAGACGCTGTTGACAGTCGAGCGCAGCTCGTGGATTGACGCGAGAACTGCGTGAGCACTCGACTTCGGCTCGTATCAATGCATACTGGAGGACACTCGGGTAGCGGCTCGTGTCCAACCACTGCGGTGATGAGAATAGCCGATCTCTAAAAATGCCTGGAGCCTCAGCAATTGTTTTCTGCTTTGCCAACTCCCAGCGCGTGGCTAGGATTAACGTTGGCGGCATAGGATAGGCAACCAGGCCATGTGGCTGCTTGTTCTCGCTCCGAGTTGAGGGAATGAACGATGCTCGTAGTTCTCGAATTTTTTTCGGTGACTGCAATTGCCTAGAAGAAAAAACACGAAGGGAAATTTATACGCCTCGCAAGTGGGTTCATTTTCGTCTTCTGCGCATGAGAAAGGAAGTAGCGGTGACGTCAGAACGCCGAGCCCTGATTGGCTGATCGCGACCCCCTATCTGAGCGTCATCTGCTCTTTGCAACGTCGTCTGCTCGCAACGTCGTCTGCGTCTGTCTTACCTTTCCTGCGACTTTCGGAAGTGCAGGTCTTTACGAGCGAGCTCGACTTCGCCTTTCAGAGAGGGCAGACGAAATAACTCGAGCGGTACGTTGTTTTTGTCTAACAACTAGCAGACGCGCATCAAGGATGGAAGTCAAAGGACTCACTGGCGAGGTGTCCCCAGGCGCTCGAGGTTTGCTTGCTAAGAACCGAGAGTGAGCGTGTTAGTATCCGCAAGTCCCTCCCAAATACTTTTTCCCTCCTTTCGTGTGCGGCGAGACTTCACTGTTGTTGCGCCACTGATCTCTATGACAATTGCTGGATCGCGTTTGCCCGCTCCGCGAATGCGGCCACTGGCGGCCATCTTTTTGGTAGAGTTATATTACCTCTAGCCAAGGTACAGCTGCTGCAGCCACTATCATCCATCCATGGCAGACAGCGTTGTGGCAGTTGTGGTGGCAGGCTGCCATCAAAATAGCGTGGGTGATATTTCGTGCTTGATTGAAATTGTTTGACGAAACATATTTTTGAAACCCGGCGTGAACGGTAGCCCGATCTTTGAGGACCCGGTGAAAGTTTCACGAAATCGCAGCACCGGGGAAAAGCAGCACAGCACGCATCGAAAGTCGCATCGAAAGAAGCATCGAAAGCAGACGCCGGTACGGAGTCTGCTTTCGATGCGAGCTGCGCTGCTTTCCCCCGGTGCTGCGCTTTCGTAGAACTTTCGCCGGGTCCTCAAAGATGAGGCTACCGTTCACGCCGGGTTTCAAGAATCTGCTTCGTCGAACAACTTCAATCAAGCACGAAATATCACCCACGGTACAGTGTACTAGATCCACGGCTATTTTATGGCAGCCTGCCGCCATTGCGCTGTCCGCCATATTACTATGATGGCTAGAGATAATATAACTCTACCAAAAAGATGGCCGACCGTGGCCGCATTCCCGTCCATAGGCGGAGCTGGTCAAACGCGATCCAGCAAATAGACATAGAGATCAGTGGTTGGCGCAGCTAACGTCGTCTGCTTTACGCCTGCTAGTCAAAGCGATGGCTGCTTTACCCTTCCTGCATCTGTCGGAGATTCACCGCTTTTTCACCGGTGAGAGTCACCGTTGCCTCGGAAAACAAGGAGATGACAAGAGGAAGGATTGACCTCTTAACTGAAAATTGAGGTCCGCGGATCAAAACTATAATACGGGAAGGGTTCATAAGCGTCGCGCGGAGCATATTCCATTCAGCACGCCAGCCGGTCAGGCAGACGGCTTGCGCGCCAAAGACCGTCGGAGCGACCTTGCTGCGCCGAGTCGGAGATGCCTGCAGGGCGCTCCGACTCGGCAGATAGGCCGTAGCGTGCTAGGGCCGTATCTGCCGAGCTCACTTGGTCGGGGTCTAGTGGAATCGTGCACCGTTAGGGCATTTCCCGGGTGTTTGTGGATCCCACGTTCCTGTTCGTCGTGGCGGATTTCAAGTACTTCCTTTACTCGTTCTTCCTGCTGCTTGTAGTCGGGACGCGCGAGGAGAGCACGTACAAAAGCAAACGTCCGCTGGTCGTGGCGACCAAGTAACTGAAATGACGCCTGAGCCGGCCAAGCTGATTTGATCGCAAGAAGAGCGTAAGACAGCTTCGGAGCGTCGTAGGATTCCGTAATAATCCGCGGAACACTTCACGACTGACTTACTTCTCGTGAATACGAATTTGTTCTGGTGCTTAGTCTCATCAACGTATGGCTAGATCGTCTTGCGAATCTGGCCTCTGCACTTGGAAAGTCGCATGAAAGGTAAGACAGACGCAGACGACGTTGTAGAGAGCGACGACGTTGCAGAGGAGCAGACGACGCTCAGATAGGGGGTCGCGATCTGCCAATCAGGGCTCGGCGTTCTGACGTCGCCGGTACCCTGCCAGCGTTACTAGATTACCTCAGTTGTGGAACTCCCGCGGAGGGGTACCCCCCCTCACTCACTTCAATCCGCCTGGAGTCGTTCGAAGCGCCATCTATATTTTTATTTTATAACTGTGCATTCCAAAGAGCACAGCTGAAGCGCCAAATGGCGATCACAACGCCGCCATTTCTCCCGCAGCGGTCACTCGAGGAACTGCACGTGACATCTATTTTTGGCTTCAATCGGGTTACAGGGGTGCCACCCCGTCTCCCAGCGGACGCGCCGCGAAATACCCCCGAAGTTAAAATGCGCCTAGGTCGGGACGCGCTACCTGAAATCCCCGCTGAGGCATGGTTGTATAAAAACAATATTAATTGTGCTGCAAAACCTTGAAAACTAAAAATTTTAGAAAACATCACGCGCCCCCATTTTGTACTAATCTCCAATAAAAGTTACTACAAAAGAGTTTTTTCCGTTGGTTTTTACGTTTCTAGTAACGTTGAAACGAACGTATCCCGATTCAGTTCTCCAAAGCAGCCGTCCGGCGGCGCGTCGAGCGACTCCGGGCGAGTCGTGGTGAGTGAGGGGGGTACTGTTCGTGCAGCTGCAGCGTCTATGAACAGTTCCGTAACTGAGTTAATCTATTAACGTTGCCCCTTGCACAAGAAGCAGAGGAATTTGCCCTCCGCATTTAGTTATCAACGTCAACGAGTGATTTTAGGTATTATTTAGCGAAAGCAGAAAAATCGTTTCATGGCTCCTTCAACCGAGACGCACCGGCAGGCGCATGGACGTACAAGGAACGTCCCTTCTCCACTTCCAAGCCAGGAAGAAGAATCAATACGCATCATGGCCAGGATACCCACACGAAAGTGGTAATAGGAAGCCATCTCTACGCACATATTTGCCGCTAAGGTCTTGTTGATCGAACAGGGTTTGGGGGGGGGGGGGAGAAGAAGAAGAAGGAAATAACAGGCGCTCGATGCTCGATGTTATTCTCGCCACCACCGATCCTTTGCCCATTTTCGCCCGCTTTATCCGGTTCTAATACGGCGGTAGAGGTCGATGTGGGCTTCTGCTTCCGACGGCTCTGATTGGCCAAACGAAATCGTCTCACATCAAAAATCACATCTGGACCCTGCCTATTTTCGCGCGAGTTTCGTGCTCCAATCCCCGAGCGGCCCTTTTCTGCTCGAGCGTCGCCATCTTGAATGGCGGGCCTTCCGGTATGCGGAAAAACGCCGTTGTGCTCTTGCCACAGACATGTACACGTTACCCAAAAGAGTAACCAAATACCTTTACTCGTTACTCGCTCAAAAAGTAACTAAATACGTTACTAGTTACTGATCATCGAAACGAAGTGTTACTTTACCTCAAAACTAACGAGTTACTTTTCTCGTTACTTTGACGACCAAATACACAATTGTTTTTGTTTTATGGTTTATTGTTTACTTCTCTGTAGTCGTTGCGCTCAAGCAGTAGCTGCCTCTTCAAGTTTTCATCAGTTATACTTTCCCGCTTCCGTGCGAATCAGGCGACGCTGAAGGAGTTGTTCTACTGACGCGCTCGAAGGAACGCCAGTGTTGTGCTTCAGGAAGAGCTGGGAAATCTGGGATCCCCCTCTCTCTTTTGTTCTCTCTGCTTTTAATGTTCCAAGTTAATAATGGGTTCTGTGCCTTCCCGCGTTGGAAACCTCCGGGTTTACATTCGGTCTCTACACGATTCCAGAAGGTTCAACCAAAGAACCTTACTGTGTTCTCTGAGTGAAGGACCTTCCCTGCTGTAGAGTTCGATTGACGTGTTCAGCGATAAACGTTGGTATACTGTCTTACTGTTTTTTTCTTTTTCAGATTGCTCATCAGCTCTTGTTGCAATAGACCCATACTCAGGTTAAAATTAAAACGAGGCTGTTTAACGCTGTTGTACACGTTACTCCTCAAAAGTAAAGAAATACTGTTACTCGTTACTTGACTTTAAAAGTAACCAAGTACGTTACTCGTTCCTTTTCTAAATAAAATAACTAAATACGTTACTCGTTACCGAAGAAAGTAATTAGGCAGTATAACTCGTTACTGGTAACGCGTTACATACATGTCTGTCTTGCCGTGCCAACATGAAGTGTTCGTTTTTTAGCCGCATGAGTCACTCACGCTTGTTTTACCTCTTTTGTATTATTTATTTTTACTCGTTCCAAGTTGTAATGTTTCGCTTGTTCTTTTCATCCCGCATACCGGATATGCTATGACGTGTGTGAAGACGAGGGAGAAAAAAAAAGAAGATATGTACGAAATGTGCGGTTCTGACGTCACGCTGCTGTGGTGGCGCTCCTGTCGGCGCGGCGCATGCGCAGATGCTTTGTTTGACGTGAGTATGGTTTCTGCGCACGCGCATTGCCCACGCATGGTGTTGGCCAACTCGGACTTGTTGGTCAACAGTGCGTTGGTGTAAAGCTATATTTTAACGCTTGTGTTTGGTTTCAGTTTTATTTTCAGCTGACATAATCAAGAAGCAGCTATGTTTACGACCCGGCAGCCTAGAAACAGAGCGCAACGAAAGAGACGGCGCCATGAAGACGTGAAACGGTTCGAAAAGCAAAAGAAGTAAATGGACTAGCAGACGCCCGATGCAAAACGGACCAAACGCAAGCAGTAGGCAATCAGAGATGGCGGATAGCTGCATATTTATTTATGCATTCTAGCGTGTCTGAAGTCTGAATCACCGTAATACTCGTATCCTGAAGTCCCGAGTGATAAAAAACAAACGACAAAATCGTTCGAACAAACTCAACAGGCGGCCCGTGGGGGGAAAGACAACAAGACAGACCAGTGCGTTTAACGAGGGAAGTGAGCTGTTTATGCTAAGAGGAAAACACAACATCGAGTTTATTATTTTTTGTAGGTTTTGTTCAACGTTGCTTTATTGATTGCTGAATAACAAGAAGACTGATGAGATTGGAACGCCTCCATTTCTTGGAAGGTTTCTTTGAAGTAAAAGTGTGTTACCGCACATCTGTGCTACAAATTTTGTGATCCAAAATATTCTATTTGAAAACAAGAAACAAGACGATACCGTCGTTTAAGGTGGTGTACCAACGCAGTAATACTGAAGGTAATATTATTATATGCAGTATTATACTATAGATAGTATTGGTGCGGTTCAGTAACGTTCAGTTTAAATGATTGTCAAGAGCACTGGGCATCCACCACGATGCAACTATATTGTTATTTTCAAAATGCTTGCATATGTTTGAGGAGATTTAGGTACTGCGACTGCTCATATATTCCCTCAGACTGATACAAAGCAAATATTATCGGCACCGACAACTCGAGGTGTTCTACTTAAGAAAAGACTTGTTATCATCCGAAATATTACCAGTTCCGTTAAACGGGCTAAGCAACAACTCTGAATTTCTGTGTTTTGTGTATCTTAGGCACGAGCTCCTGATGACAGATTTCGGTGGTACTCCTCTCAGCACACCTACTTTCATTAAAGTGGTATCTTTATAGGGCCAACTACACTCAGCAGCCGCGTAAGCACGAAATGTGCCTCCCACCTCTTTTCCCTTAAGCAGAGCGAACAGAGGAGACGAGGAAACTCTCCAGCGCTCCCTCTGCTAAAGTTTAAAAAGTGAGAGGAGTTTTGACTTCGCTCTTGACCTGTCCCCGTCTATAGATCGGTCAATGCGTAACCGCAAAACAATCTTTAAAAAAACAAAAAAACGGCAACCGGTGTTAGAGATTGAACTCCCGTCACCGGCGTGGAAGCCGACTGCGTTCCTAACCGAGCTACGGACACAGCGCGCATGAAAGGGGAGGATCAGAAGCGAGCTGGTGTGAGAAAGCGCGCGGACTGGAGAGGGTGGAAAGGACAAGAAACAGAAGAGCAGAACCAGGTGGTGCAGAAGGAACGCGCGAAACGAGGAGTGGTAAGGGAAGGAAAGCGCGCTTTCACTTTCTTGGTGACCCAGAAAATTCAGCGCAAAGCCTTTGTATCCGGGTGGTGCTGAAGAGAAGCCTCCACAGCGTCACACATAGACAATGGTGTGGCGTAATATGTTTCAGGACAAAATCATGCCTTAGGCATCACCAGCACTAAGAGCACCACCCACCTTATAAAGCTGACGGATTGAAACGGGTTTGGCAAAATTACCATACATGCAGTCATTTTTTTATACCTGATTAGATTCACTGTGTAATTTGTCGAACAGCTTGTTTGCGCACGAAGAGCCCGAAAAGAAACTTACAGGCATTGATCATTAGACTGAAACTCTATTTGACTATTTGAAGAAATGCATAAAACTTGTAATTTTTTTATTTCCTTCTTTCCGAAAAAAAAATAATGATTTTCAGATTAAGCAAAACCTTAAAGGCCCGTTCACACTCTTGCAACCGAGTACGACCGAGAGAGACGAGATCTGTTAAAACTTCTTAAAATTTCTTAGGACGAGGGAACACGCTGACATTCTGGCGCCATCTAGGCGGTGACCCTGGAACTGCATTTCACAAGAGCGAAGGTTTCGCGGGATTTCCGAGGTCAAATGTGCGTAATACCTATTAGAAAGGCTCGTTTATATCGTTGACAAAAGTTTTTCGAGCCAAGAAAGAAAGGATAATGCGCGAGAGAAATAGAAAATATGCCGGACCGCCAAGTTTACACTGCTACCCAAGAGATGGCGCCAGTGTGTCCTCTGGTTGTAGGAGGTTTTAAGGAACCCAGTTTTAAGAGGTCGCAAGAGTGTGAACGGGCCTTAAGAATTAATTTTCTTTTCGACTTTCTTAATGACCCATCCAAACATAATGCAAAAGATAACAAAATACTGTCCTAATTTACATCGCCCTGAATCGCAAAAGTTTAAGAAGTTTTCAAAATATAAAAAAAGACTGCATCATGCTATTAAAAAAAAGTTACTTGAACCAGATTTCGAAACTTATTTTTCAAGGGGTCACACGGCGTACAGTCTGCCCCGGGTTTAATTTTTGGTTTTCACAGAGTTTTTGAAAGGTTCGTGCAAAAGCCGAGAGCATATTAGAATTTCTCTAATCACGGGTATTTGGAAAGTAGGCAAGCTCATTCGTTATATTAAATAATTCCAGAAATTAGAACCAAAAATTATTAACGAAAGTGAATAATAAAAAATAAAATATTAATCTGAAGGCATTTTGAATCAATACGCAACTGGTCCTAGTTGTCAGCGTTTCGTCTCTAACAATACATACTTTTTTAAATGTGAATGTAACTTTTCTTACTCAGATAGTTGTTCCAGTCTAGCGTACTCGTACATCCTTTTAATATCCACCATTTTTAACGATAATTTTTGTTATGTTTTGTTTAGATCAACAGTTTGTTTAAGTTACCTTGACTTCTCGTTGAAGATTATGCTTTTGAACTTTGCAACTTTATCAGTGTAAAATGATTGGCACCTAACTCGGTTCACTTCAATTCCAACCACAGCTGACGCTAATCTAATCGTTACGCCTACTGAACCAATCACGTACAGTAAAAAGCGCATAATTCTGTGCCTTTCTTGTGCGTAATTGGGTTATCCGACGATAAACGGCGCAGCTTGATTGGTTCTTTCGGATCGTAGCTTTGGCTGGGGTCGGATTCACAGTGAATGCGGAGCTCCAGTTCGTCTGCTGCTTGAGCTGGGGTTTGTGGTGACGTCAGAACCCCAAGCTGTGGCTGTTTCTGATTGAAGGATTAGACCTTGAAGGCGGATTTCTTTGAAGTCTACCCACTATCCTTTCAATCAAAGCCAATCAGAGCTGGCGTCCTTCTGACATCACCACAACCCCTGCTCAAGAAGCAGATGAACTTTCGCTCCGCATAAACGTATTGGTAGTGTTGCGTTTGGTCTCTGATCAAATTTCCGCCCTGTAATCTCAATCGGGTCCGAAAGCTCCGGTTTTGTTTCAGACGAAGTTTCATTCGAACGTATGCAGCCCAATAATGGACACTGCGTTATACTTTCAGAACCCACGCGGGACGTTTGCAGAAATCTTTGCCGAAATTACCTGCGTCTTCCTACTAATACGAAACCACTCTTTCGGACAGAAAAACAACAGCAGGACGTAGGCAAACGGAATTGCCCACACCCTGTTGCTCTTACGGCGGTAGCTGGTGATAGTACAACTTCTGGCAAAAACAAAAAAGCTCATCTACGAACGCAAAACCCAACTTTATACCAGAGGCACTGCTCTCCCTCTCCCCGTCGTTCCTCACACACGGCAAGGCACTCTCTCGCTCCCGCACCCATCCTTCCTCTAGGCCGCCACTGTTCTTGCTCCGGCGACGCACTCCCCCCCCCCCCCCCCTCCCACTCCGGCAGCCACCGTTTCGAAATACCCACGTGGTCGCGCTGTGCGGACACGCTCACTCGCCTCCCCACTGCCGCCGCCCAGGTTCCGTTCTCATGTAGTCTCCGCGCCTCTACAGAACAGCTCGCGTACGTACTTTCACCTCTTCCACCGCAGGCGCGGTCACGGGCGTCCCCCCCCCCCCCCCCCGCCCCCTCAAAGAAAACCATGTCTCTGTGTCCTTCTCCAACACATGCAACATCTCGCACAATCGTTCCTTCAAAGACCATTTATAATCACATACGTCTCCTACATCAATTCCACTGAAAGCGAAGAACCCTTTGCCAACATTGTACAGCGCACTGGCTGAAGGAAAATCTCCTTCTACATGCCTTTCCACAACGCAGCAGCTACCGCTATCAATCTCAGCAAACTTGGTGTGGTCGTTTGCAATTTTTATCAATACCAAAATTGTATATGAATTTCA
This sequence comes from Ixodes ricinus, assembly GCA_037355805.1. Classification (NCBI taxonomy): domain Eukaryota; kingdom Metazoa; phylum Arthropoda; class Arachnida; order Ixodida; family Ixodidae; genus Ixodes; species Ixodes ricinus. The sequence continues at coordinate 60,109 of JAZHYW010006208.1, forward strand.
ACGACATACGTGCCAGCTTTGGAGATGTCTTCTTTCACCTACGTTTACAGTATTTTCAGATTTATGTCGATAGTAGGTTGAAAATTGAAGCGTGTGTTCTTCAATTGGGAGCCGAATGAATACACTATGAGCGCAAGAAGGATGTCAGCAACCGAAATCGCGCATATATGCGCAGATATGCATTTATCTATAGGAAATCTTTGAAATCCTCTCATTTTGCTCGCACCTCTACATATATTTATATGAAAAAAAAAACATATGTACAAGGGTAGCATATATATGTTCATACATGTATATTTGACTGATGTATGTATATTTTTTGTGTATGTGCTAATCTATGCTCCTTTTTGATTCGTGATTTGCTTCGCCCTTGATGCGCCTGTCACTTTGACTTTTTTCGATTTCACGTTTGTGAGCGCTCCAATTACCAACGTCGTCGCCAAAGCCGGCACTTGTTTTCAGCTCTTTTTGCTGAAGCTTTTGGGAGCAGGACTGGATATTTTTGCGGCTTTCAGAACGGGAAATGTAGAATGAATGCATAAATTTAGCCTCGCATTAGAAAAAAAGCAAAAAAGGAAAGCTCTTTTGACAGGTAGAGATTATCATCCGTGACATCGAATCCGCGACATATCTCGCCGCTGTGGACGAGACAGAGAGCGAGACACGTAATTTGCTGCATCGGTGGCGAGAGCTGGGTGAATTTTGTCATCGTTTTTTTGGTTGCTTTTTGTAAACTTTGTTATATTATATTTTTAATTCATGCATCCGCACATACACTTGCATCGAGCTCGTTTCAAATGTAGTAATGCTTTTGAGTACATTTCCTTTTATGCGCTTTGTTAAACGACTTTTGCGTGTATGCAGTGCATTTTTAATTTTTCTCTGGTGAGCATAATTATATTCGCACATATATTGTAACGAATGACAGAAAATGAGGCAGGTGAAAACAGAATGAACTAAAGATATACTGGGGGCGAACTTGTGCCAGAAACGAAAAGGAAGAACACACGTCGAGAATGTAGCAGCGAACGTCGACGGCGGAAGCAGCAAGCGACGGTACGTCGGCGTAACAGCTGGCTATCGCGAGAAAAAATCAGTAAATGAATCGGCAGTACGGCTCTCGGCTGTTTATTTACTATGCTCGCCATTTCGAATATCCAACCTAGAATGTTCGGGAAAGAGCTAGGGCGAGACTGACTGGACAAGGTCATTCTGGCCTCCTTATCGTTTACGCTCGGGGCAACGTTACTAAAACAACTCAGTTGGGAGACTGCCATAGAGCCTGTTCTGAAAAAGTCGCACCGATCTGTACTCGAGAACCGAACTAATGGCAATCGCAACGCCACCACCCGGCGAACTGCACGGCTGCTTGTATTGGTTCGGGAGTATCGCTTTCGATAGCGTCCGCTGTGACTGTGCTATTTTGGCTTTAACAGGCCATTTTGGTGCCGAAACGTATACAGTGGAGAAAGAGTGCTGCAAATCCCTGTCCCCCAAGCGGACGCGCCGCGATTTTTTACCGAATTTAGGAAGCACCCAGGTTGGGACGCGCTACCTGAAGTCACCGGTGAGACATGGCTGTATAAAAACAATATTATATGTGCCGTCAAACCCTGTAAACTAAAATTGTATGCAAACATAACGCTTCTGTCATTTTGTACTAATCTCCAATAAAAGTGCCTACAAAAAGAGTTTTTTTTGTTTGTTTTTACGCAAAACATGCTTTCTAAACGGTCATGGCGACCACAGTAAAGAAAAAAAAAGATTGATCCGCCAATTGGCACCTGTTGCAATGGGAGTTTCGCTACTCTGGGAACATTCAGTGACTCTAGCAGTAGCCATATAAAGCAAATTTTATGTTTCAACTCGTCGCTAAAAGGTGGCGCTGTTATCGTATTTAGCTCGGTCTCGGTGGATGCCAGCGGCCCAGGTTTCAAGGTTGAGTTTCCAAACTGGGTGTTTTAGTAACGTTGGCTCGGGGTAAGAGTGTACGTGAATCTTCTAGATGTACGGAGAAGCGTATCTTCCCGGTCATACACGAGGCAATATATATTTAAATATAAATAGGATGTCCCAAGTCACCAGGCTCGATCTAAAATGGACCGTAAAAATCGATGCCAGTACGTAGCAATCTTAACTTTTCTTCAAATGTGTATTTCACAGCTCTGTTCTTTCTTGTAAAATTACAAAGTGTGGCTCTCTTTCTGTAAAAAATTGGGGCAAGGAACTTGCCAGGGTCAACGGCGGGCGGCGACGTAAACGACCAAGTCGAGTGGCGGGGCGCGTTTGGCGCTCCTATTGATAGATGGCGCTGACTGTTTATCGAAACTGCTGGCGACCAGCGCGGTTTATTAAAATGAACATAATATTTTTGTAATGTACTTCTGGTTTAAAAATATATGCGGACAACAAAATCAAAACTTAAAGTAAAAAATAAACGCGTTTGCATAACGACGGCGCTTTTGCTGCAAGCCGATTCCGTCTGCGTGTTGTCTGCTTTCTTTCGCTGGTCGGCTACACATTCGGACGCTGTTCCCGACGCCATCTATTCTTTGCACAAGTTATAATTAAAACAACAAAAAAACTTGACACTGTAAATAGTTGCGACGTAACTTCGGCGATTCAGAAAATACTTACAATCTAGACTCCTTGAACCTCATTCAAATGCAGATTTATTCCCTATGGCGGAAGAATTATAAACCCAGAAAAAATAGACTGATCACCAAATGGTACAAGCTACTGCAACCCGAGTAAATTGACTAAAATCTCAACTCCTAACAAGGGCTTACGTCCCGCAGTCCGTGGCATACGACAGAAAGCTCTGACTAGTAATTTACATTACAACGGTGGGGATACGGCAAAGCCGCCTTGATGACTACGCATGGCTGACAATATTACTGGGCCGTATAACTGGCAACACCGTCTGCTACTCCGAGGTCCATTAAACATTTACGATTTTTGCATCGAGGTTTATTGGGGGCGTCATGGGGATAAGGTCGGCTCATAATGCCGGTCGACTGTAAACCGGGCAAACGAAAACCACTGCAGGCGTCCAATCTAGTCGCTGGGAAAGAGGGGCTAAGAGGGCCAAATACTCTCGCTCTTCAGGTTAGCTCAGGGTGTTTTTTTATATATATTGATGGTGGACTATAAAATAAACATCGTTGGCCTTGTTTTTAGTAGCGCCTCACAGGCTCTCCTTCTTTTTACGATGTTCGGCCTGCAGGAAAACGAATATTTATAATGGCCTTGTTTTTTTTTGTTTTTTTTAACGTTCCAGATATTATATCTTTTTCCCTTCTTCACGAGGTTTTGGGGTTTGGCAAATTTTATGTTTACACGTTTACCGCTTATATGTTACTCTCTGACAGATAGAGGGTGAAGAGAGGGCTGGGTGCAGGGTCTCAAACGATGGTGCCGGTCGTGGAAATGTTCGAACATGTGGTTTTTTGCTCGTCTTTCGTAAAAGTGGTGCACACGTACTGATCGCGCGCGTAGGCACTTGCGTAATTTTGACGGCAATAAATTGAGGCTAATCCGCGGATATCTGTTCATCGCTCTATTTAGGTTCACTTCTCCAACAGGTGATCAAGTAGAGTTTGGTGTAAGTATGAATATGGGACCGCGCACGTTTTAATACCTGGTCTTAACTGCATACTTTCCGGTTATTTTCGTACTCCATGACACCAGAACTACCGATCATAAAAGCGATTTTCTGCAATATCTAAAGTTTTTGAGCCGAACCCAAATTAGATTGGGTAGTGCAATTATTAGGCGGGCCCGCTGCATGACATGATTCAATGAAGCGAGCAGCACTTTTGGAAGGCTTCTCCATAGGATTACCATAATGAAGGCCGCTCACCGTAGATTGTTCTGTGGTTTTGTACTCTTCTTTAATTACATTTTTCAACTTATATGGGAAGAGTACAGCCTCAAGCTGAAGCTTGCGGAAGTAACTCGTTTTTCGTACGAAAAAAAAAAACAAAAACGGAAGTGTGCAGCTATTATCAGAAGCCGCCATGTCAAGTTTGTTGCTCTTGTCAACGGTCGGCTCTGGTCACTTGGGTTGGAGAGTCGAAGCCTTACGGTGTGACGTTCTTGTGAACACTGTCCAAAATAAATCATGTAGGCCGTCATGGTGCGTGCTTCTTTTAGAATTTTGTTTCTTTATTTTGTTTCGTGGATTATTTTAGCCCAGGAGGCCGAGGTAAATGATTGGTTAGTGATGACAAGTCTGGCTAATAGAGTTCAGCAGTTCAACGTCTAAAGTGATCAGCAAGTAGAAAACGAATTACACGTTTCAGGCAACCAAAGCTAACCAAGGCAAATAGGTAGTGAGACATACGCAAACACCTGGAATGAACGCTATGCTATGCCGTAAGCAATTACCAATCGTGTCACATTATGTAAATAAACCGGGTGTTCGAAGAAAAAAGAAAGCCGAGTATTTCGGCCCGGTGAAATAAACTACTCATCGCAGAACGCTGAAACCCTACGAAAATGTGATGCTATAAAGGAGGCGATAAAATTTGAAAGTTAAAAGCATGACTTTACGTATGTAAAAAAAAAAAGAAGAGAAAGCCGAAATGTTTTTATGAGCCGACGTCCGCATAAGCCTAACAAACATGGTCAAAACAAGAAATGACATCGATGACGAATGTGACATTTGTACAAGTTTATAACACTTGGCATGAAGAAAAATATGTTGTTTTCTTTCTTGCTGACACCTTTCCTTTTCCACATAAATAAACGCTAGAATCGGCCACAATGTCATTTGCCTCTTTGACGATATTAAGGTTAGGTGGATGTCGGCTCATAGTGATGTTTCGTCTTCTCAATTAGCTTTTGATCAGGGTAACATCACGTTGTCAAACTTTCCAATTCTACCATCGCAACAACAATCAGTCACACACTCAGGAGGATTCAGCTCTCCGGAATGCTTATCTTTATACAGGCTGGGAAAACGGCGGTTCTCTTTTGTTCTCAAACACCCGGTATCTCAAAAATACAAAAAGCAGGTGTCATAAAACGTTTGATACAAAAAAAAATTCATTAAACAGTGCATATTCTTTTTTATAACCTAGCTTAGTTAGGTCCACCTCTGATAGCCTTGAGCGCTTTGAAAAAAATCTTCATATATAAATGCCACCCAGAAGCTACGTCCTGCTCTTTACTTCACTGTTAGTGGACACCCGACCCGCCCCAAGTGGAAAACACGCTGAACCTTCGACAAGTGTATACGTTCCGCAAGGCGACGGACGGGTGGCTTTTTGGCGTCGGCAAGTGCTAAGCGTCGGGCTCATTGTGTGACACCACAAGGCGCGCGTTTGCGGCGACGCACACGCGAGCAAGGCGACGCGGCGGGTATCCACTCTAAAATCCGATCGCAGCCCATTCGACGGAGTCAATCACGCAGCACCGAATGTGCCTCATCACAGCGCTCTTTGTCTTTCTGGGTCTGCTATACCGGCTAAACCACTCGCGCATAAAACAAGAAAAAGAGCATTCCTCGTCTTTTAGCTGGTACCGCCCAAACACGCGGCTCGTGCGGAAAGCAACACAAAGTGTCATTCCACATCGTGAGTACCTTCCCGCCATGAAACTTGAATTGATCACCGAAAAGGGGAGGCCGCGATATCTTCGCCTAACGACGCGAAAGTTGGAGCTTTCCGTGTTATTAACTAATCACATCACACTCTCTTCTGTCTTCTCTCTCTTTCTCTCTCTCTCTCTCCTAAATTCTCGGTTGCTCCTTCCTTCTCCTTCTCTTTTTCGCTTTTTCCGCACTTGTTGGCGTGATTCATTCTGGTCACTGTCGTGATTAACGCGTTCGGTGTGCTTAGCGAGCTTCGATTAATTATTGCGTTTAATCTGGGTATACGGTGTAGACAATAGCCCAATCATGGTTCTTATCAGTTGGGAAATGTTCCGAGAACAAAGGGGTAGCTTTCCAAAAAGGCGGATCGGATAAGCGCTACGAACAAGGCAAGTTAGCGTACGGACAACTAAAGAACTTGTTAAGCCTATATTGATCGGGTGTTGCGCGTTGTAAATGCACCCTGAATGGGCTGCGAAGCGCCGTCCCTTTTGTGCCTACATGGGGTTCCTATTTTATCTCGCAAATTCGGACGATAAACGTGTTTATCATGAAGGGGATCGCTTGTTGATTGAAATGAATATGTAAAACGCGGTGTCAGACTCAGTTTGGTAAAACTTTTGATGCGAAAAATAAGTGCATTTATAAATGTTTGTTAGCTTTGGCCTTCCAAAAGTTTGCTGCGAAACCTGAATCTCTAGTTGAAATAAATCTAATTATATTCGCTGTAGATAACTTAAAATTATGCACGGAAGCTTTAAATTGTTGCCATATGTTATCACATCTCTAGAAACAAATTTTGGTAGAATTAAACGTAAACCTTTCGGTGGACATCCACCTGGTTAGGAATGACAAATGAATGAAAGGAAACTCTAACCAAAAATTGATACGGAGCCCGACGTTTCAAGGCCAGTTTGGCCCCTTGATCACGGGTGACTGTTCTTGTCCTTGTCGTCGTCTTGCAAATTGCCCGGTGTTTTTGGTTTCTTTAAAGCGGCCGTTGTATCTGCACGTGCTTTATGGTTCGTGGCGCCTCGCGTGATGCACCGCAAACCAGACACATAGGCGCTTGGCAGTGTCCCAGCTGATCGGTTGACGTTATTTTTGGTGTTCTGAATGTACCAGGACTCTAATAAAGGCGTCTTCGCCAGTTTCTTTCCGTGCCAAGAATAGAGCATTTGTTGAATTCAATCGTGTGACCCTCTTTTTGGACGTGTTCTGCCAGCGCACTACCCTGCACGTTATTCTTTTTGACGTCATACTGGTGCTGGCGTAGACGTTCCGGGAAGTTTTTAGTTTCCCCAACGTAGGAGGCGCCGCAGTCACCACAGGGGATCCTGTAGACGAGTCCCTGAGCCTTTTCTTTAGGGGGACGATCCTTTGGAAGCGAGAAGAGGCGTCCAATGGTGGACACCGGTTTATGTGTCACACTGACGCCGTATTTTCGTAATACGCGCGCGAGAGTCTCGCTTGGGCCCTTGATGTACGGGACGCATACGCAGTTGGGTGGAGGAGGGGCGTCTTTCGTTTCATTCTGTCTAAGGTTTTTGGCAGAACACGTCCAAAGAGGGTCACACGATTGAATTCAACAAATGCTCTATTCTTGGCACGGAAAGAAACTGGCGAAGACGCCTTTTATTAGAGTCCTGGTACATTCAGAACACCAAAAATAACGTCAACCGATCAGCTGGGACACTGCCAAGCGCCTATGTGTCTGGTTTGCGGTGCATCACGCGAGGCGCCACGAACCATAAAGCACGTGCAGATACAACGGCCGCTTTAAAGAAACCAAAAACACCGGGCAATTTGCAAGACGACGACAAGGACAAGAACAGTCACCCGTGATCAAGGGGCCAAACTGGCCTTGAAACGTCGGGCTCCGTATCAATTTTTGGTTAGAGTTTCCTTTCATTCAAATTTTGGTAGATATTATCTATCTGCCGTTCAGAAAGAGCTGTTTCATCTGTCTTAACTATGCCTCATGTTTCGGTGTTTATTTAAAGGCAGTTGCGCTATTTAACAAACCTGATTATTAGAAATTATGTATATTATGTCAGGTTACATCTTTCTTTTTTCTAAAAGATTGGTCATCCTCCTTTTCGCGACACTGAATTACAAACATTGTTACGCTGAAATGGAGCCCTGGTAACTCTACGTGAGCTTGCCTTCTGCCAATAGAAGTGTATTATTGCAGACTAACACAGTGCGTTTGTAGTACTTACTTGAGGTACAACAAAGCAAAACCCAATTTAAGATCCGACTTACGGTGCGCCACGTCGTAGCAGGTGTCCGGCTATTGAATTGAGCAAGTCAATATCAGACAACATACATTTTTACAAACATAACCAGTTTAATTATACGACATAAAAGCCCCAAAGTGCTTCTACATTCTCAGTTTATTCGGTTTGTCTCTATGAAGAGAGATCGGGTGCGGGTTGTCAGTGTTGCACGTATATGTTTTGAAATTTATATAGTTTTGGTAAATTAGCTCATATAATAACGTATTGAAGAATATAATTCAAAATAGCTATAAACAAACTTATTTCTGTTTTCCATCTAAAATGTACTATTATCATAATATAGAATATTCGTATAGCTGGAGGTTCACGCTAGACACTCCAATTCCAGCCGAAGAAACTGTTACGTTTCTTTACATATACAATGTATAAGCGAAGTAAGCTGTGTTAAATATGATAAAATTAGAACGCTCGATATTGTCTACAAGTCTTCCAGGAAAGACAGTAATACAGCGACAGAACAAGCACAAGTAAGTTGAACAACAAGAGCTAAGTTCTGAAGTCATAATTCATAAACTTAAAGAAGAGATACATTCTTTACTATCAGTAGAAAGCAGGCGTAATTCTGACAATAATTAACACCATATAGAAAGAAACACGGTGCATATATATTGGCATTACATATTAGTAACCAATAAGCAACAGGATGACACACATTTAAGGTATCCTACTTGTTAACGAGGTGGAAGGGGTTGGTGCGCAACTCGAAACATCTATCGGAGAAGCTGAGAAAAATGAAAGCCGTTTACAACTCCCTGTAATGCCGAATTGGAGCGCAGCTCTTGAGGAGGAGGAGGGAAGGCTACTGAGCGTAGGGTATAGCCCTCCTTTCTCCTCCTCCCGTCACTCAGCGGGGGGGGTCACGTGACCTGGGGGAGTCACGTGCCCTGGGAGAGGTCACGTGAGCTGGGGGGTCACGTGACCTGGGGGGTCACGTGACCTTACGGTTACGCCGACGGCGACGCCGACGCCGCTCAAGCCGGAAACGGGCCCCTAGGAGCTGCGCTCTAAAAAACGTGGTTTTATGTGGACGTGCCCAAGTATATACATAGCTCTTTGAAAATTCCACAGACGCAAGACGAAAAGAAGTGATATCGCGTTTTCGTTATTTTTACCTATATTTTACGCTTTCGCTCCACGTTCGACTCACACCCTTGGCACATCCGATTAATCTCAAGTGGTCCCCTACTTTTATTCAGTGAAATACTTGTTGCATTGCTGTTTTTTGTGTATATTTTGCCTGGGCTTTACTAAAGTTCAGATACTCTTTCAAAAACAACGCACACAATAATAATCATTCAGAAAAGAGGAACAGGTTTTTATACTAAGGCTTAAAGAATATTTAGGAAATCATCCTGCCGGGTAAGTTAATCATCTACTAAGCAAATTCATTTTTTATCAATCATCAAGGCGTGTCGCGTGATCCTTAAGCATATTCCCACAACGCATTCCTCTTTCTTTCTAATATTTCAGGCTTCCAACAAAAACATAACCCCTAAAAGATGTCAGCTTCAAGAACTTGACGAAGTTGACTGATTTATTTACCTGTCCTATCGGCCTCCTAAAACAAGGACCGAAGCCTCCAGTATGTCTCGACGAAGAAGGAAAAGAGGGGGGAGGGGGGGGTGCACGGCCTTCATGGAGATAGAGCAATATATATCTAAACAAAAAAGCTGGGAGGTCCTATAAAGGCACATAGTAGAGAGAACCAGCCTTAAACAAATAACTACGATGGAGTGATCCGCGCGAAACCTTAGCATCAACACGAAAGGAATCTAGGCATCGACATCAGACGTGATCGGGGTGAGCTGGTCATATTTGTACTCTAGCGTAAGAGCTAGTGTTCATGAGATCACGTCAGTCCGAAGGCTTCTGCAAGGCGAAGCTCCTCCACGTACGCACGGAACATAAGTAACGATTTGTGGCGTTCAGAAGGAACTAGAGAGACTGGGTTTAGTCCACCGAGTAGAGTCCCCCAGACGGCCGCCATATTTATTCTCACAATGCGGTGTATATGTGCGATTCTGGTACCGTTCCTCTTGTTAACGGCAGCTTCCGAGTGTACTGGAGTTTTTTTTATAGTTTTAATGTATTGGGTTGGAATTTGTTTCGACGTTTTCTTTTCACGGTGTAGTAGGCATTGGGACTTGTTCGATATTTCCCTAGTTTCTTCTTGTTAGGAAAGCCCCAGTGGGAGTGTGTTCCGAGGTCTGCCCCTTGCTAACAAAGTATTAAACGTTACTTTTGTGAACAATTATTCCTCATGCGTTGGGGCGTTACGAGGGTTAGCTGTGGCTGAACGTTCATGAATCAGCTGATTATGCTTCCAGTATGATATAGCCTGCCCATTCTCCGTTACACATTAGGTCGGGCAGCAGCCGACAATAAAATCCGATGTAGCCAATCAAGCCGCGACAAAAATTGTATCGTCGTGGCGATGCAGGAAACTTAAGTGTGAGTCGTGTCTTTTTGAGACAACGATGCTGGGTAAGGGCAAGAGCCAGAAAACCCGCAAATTAATAAAGAACATACTTTATGAAAAAAGAAAGAGTCGTTCCACTCTGCGTAGGTGGACGGCCAGCGAAGCTGCTCAGCACACGATGCAGACGTGACAAAGGACTTTGAACAAAGGAAAACATTTATGGTCTTAATCGGTGGTCATCGTGACGAAAGGGTACACACACACATTTTATTTGATGCGCTCTCTGTCCCAGTTACGTTCGTTGTCTTGTCTGGTTTTCCGCATGCGCTGGACAATTTGCGCACGACCTTCATTGGTGGTGTATGCCGCCCGCCGGCGTCGCTGACATTTTCGGAGCCTTTCCCGCGGTTGCTATTCATAGGCGCGTTGCTCTTTGGGAGTCGGGACTATACCCGGCTTCCCCATTACGACAAGAGAAGAGAAGTGAAATATACCTATTGCTAAATTACCCCCGCATCAAGGAGAATGCATAGAGTAATGTTCCACGCGCCGCACGTGCCGGCGTCTGCAGCAGTAGCTGATTCTAAAGCCTAAATGGCATCTTGCACGTGCGTTCGTCAACGCTTTATTTTGGTTATTTACTTCGAATCTTTTATACGGGGATGAACTGCGCGTGCTGCGCGTGCGGCGGTGCGAGCGTAGAGTTTTTGGTCACACACACGAAAAAATCCACGGAAACCTAGCCATAAACAGCTTCGCTGTAAAAAAGAGCGCGCAATGCGGAAGTGAAGCATTTATTGCTCTGTATAATGATGAGATAAGATTGTGGTGAAAGGATGACAAAGCGTGTATCCCTCGGCCAAGTGCATGCGTGGGCGTGATGAAGGTGACTAGGTATGTATTTCTTTCTTTTCTGTACTTTTCATACATAGTTGTAAGCGGCACCAGTGTGTGTGTCTTCATCCTTGTGTCCGTTGTATTTTGAGCCTTACACCATGCTTGATAAGGTTCACCAACTAGTCCAACTACAAGTTCTTCTACAGTACGTTTCTTCTACAGTGGGCCCACCTTTTTGTGTTTCTTCGGAACTTTCAAACGTCGACACGCTCGTGAGTCACATCATGAGTGCGTCTTGCCGCGCTCGTTACCTCGGCTGTCTCCATCAGGAAGGGGTGACAACTCAAGAAGTAAGTGCTCTCTACGGGATTGTTATGTAGTCATAGGGGTCATCAAAAGCAAATTTGCAAGTTTATTCGCACTGAATTGTGGCGGCAAGTTCGTATGCCTAATGACTGGTTACGTGTTGTGTGTTACCTACAAGGTCCCCAATGGCTCGCGGAAAAAAAGCTAATCCAGCTAAAATGCTTCGCTGCACAAATGACGGTGTACTGGTGGAATATCACTTTTAGCCAGGCACCACGTTCACCTGAAAGTACAAAGAGAGACAAGTGAGGGAGGGGGTGGTAGAAGCGGTGATAACCGAAGGAGATATTCACGAGGAAATACCAGAGAACATCACCAATCTAATAGGGAAAGAATCCAAGCATGGAGTTGACCCTAACATACCAGCGTATAAGCTTGTGGGGCTGAATCGGAGAGTGGCTACCAAGGCAGGAAAATTAGATGAAGAACGCTCCCAATTCGAAGATGTGGAATGTCTTTTGATGTGTGCCCCAAAAGGTGTGCGTGATACTGTTAACAATAACTTGTAGGGCGTGATCACTTACTTGAAAGATAATGACATATGCCTTCTGCAGTCAGACAAAGAAGGTGTGTTTGTGGCACTAACTAAAGGTGCGTTCGGTAAAAAGCGTACGTTGATATACGAACCTTTGCCCCAGCTAAGGCGAAGGCTTCAATAGTACAAAGTGCTTTCGTCAATTTGCGTAAAAGCTTAGAATCTATAGGTCCGCGAGAGATGGTTTTATGTGCAGAAACGATGCGTTAAGTGTGTGTGTTTGTGTTTTTCTTCGCTAAAACCCATAAGCCGAATATACCGCTCCGGACAACTGTGAGTGAAAATGGCGTTTGATAGCTACATGTAAGGTGGTATCTTTTAAAAGCTTTGAACAGCATGCAGGTGACAGACCCTTTCCTCATAAAAAAATATGATGCGGTTGTTGATTTCTTTAAGAACAACCAATGCATATGGTATGCCTTTTTTATTTATATAGAATATCTTTTTTATCAAGTTTCACACTGTGAACTGCTTGAGGCCGTAGGGGCATGTATAGATGACGGAGGCGTCGTTCCCATTCCAGAATGAGGCAGGAGTGACAGTTGACAATTTTCTAACCGTAATAAAAGCGTACCTTGACAGCACTTTTATTTCGTTTGACAACCAGCTTATTTTACAAAAGAAGAGGCATCTGCATTGGGTCGTGCGTGGCCCCCATCCTGTGTAGCATTTTTAGCAGCGCGGGAGTACATTTATGAATAAAAGGGTAGCACTATGCGTAAGTGAAACATTTACTGCATTGTATAATGCTGGAATAAGATTTTTTATAGGTTTTTGTGAATGCGCGTGCATGTGGACGTGATGAAGGAGACTATATATATGTTTCTTTCTTTTCTGCGCGTTTCAAATATAGTTGATTGGCGCCTGTGTGTGTGCGCCACCTGCGTGTCGTGTCTGTTGCTTTTTAGCGCCTTACGCCATGGTTCATACTGTCACCAAGTTTATTAATGACGCACAGAGAAAAGTGCATAATCATAGGGCTTTAACTATGCGTGATCGGTTTAGCCGGGATTGACAAAAGTATAAATAAGACGAGAGCCGTAACGATGAACTTTGGTTTCTGCTTGATTCGCTACGTCTAATTATATCGTCGGCTACGGTCTGTCGTAGTTTGAAAATGAGTATAAGTAAAAAATTGACGGCATCTCCACGTGGTGAATGGTGTTGGTTGAGGCGAAGCTCTGGTGGTGCTTGTCTGCGTAGACGCTGAGCCGCAGCATGCCGAGCCTCTCGTTCGTTTTCATCCATGTCAGAAAGAGAATGTGTGGTATGGAACGTGGCTTATATACGCATTTGAGCATTTGACCGCAGCGCCCTCTCGTCTATAAACGTTGAGCCAATGCATGCAAAGTTTAACTGCGATTATATACGCATTTGACCGCAGCGCCTCTCTCTGTATAGACGTTGAGCGGCTACATGCAACGTTTCATCCATGACAGAAACCCCAGGTCTTGAGTTACTACCACATTCTGTCGCTGCGCAAACGACATTTCAACATTTGTTTTTTCATCGTTTTTATTGTTTAGGTCTTTGTTTCGTTTTTTTTTTGCCCTACACAAGTACGTGAGCTCACGAGCTTGTAATGTCTTTTTATGCATTTTTTTTTACTTTTCTTTTTGCCCTATACGAGCACGTGCTCACGTGCTCGTGAGCGTGAGTCGTCACTGAGCAGAAGCACGATGCAACTGTACGTCGGCCTACGGCGGACGGACACACGGACATGGCTAGCCCTAAGGAGCTTCGCCCCTAATAACAAGCGCGACAGCTCAATTCATAAAACAAAATGGTTTGAAAGGCAACCTTAGCAAACCTCAGCTGCCCGGTTGTTAAAAGAAATTATTCTTTTTATCCTCGCGTTATTGAGACGCAGTATAGAAACAAAAATTTCTAAGGTGTATTTGTCATGTTTGAGCGTAGATTTCGGTGCACTTTCAAGTAGTGTGATCAAGCCCTTAGGTTTCCATCATAGTTGAGTATGTTTCGTAGCACTGCGCACTTCGTGTTTCTCAGTGTCCGAGGTAAAGAAGAATAGGAAAAGGAGCTGAGCTGCCGCCTATCTTTTATTCTGCGTACCGGTCTGCAATAGCGGTGAACTCTGAGATATACTGGCGCATGTACGCGTTTTGTTGAACAACGGTTTATTCGAAATTTACAAGGTTACAACAATCACGCTACACCGTTTCCTAAAAAGAATAGTTATAAATCATGTAAAGGTCTGTTAGGGGACATTAACTTACGAGATATTTCGCAGTCTACACTTTTCTCGCAGATGGTTGGCCTTGTTCCGTATCTATTTTTTTGTTTGTTTGTTTGATCCGCATGCATGATAATAAATGAAGTTGGTCTTGCTAGAAGCAGTAAACATTAAATATTCAGTAGCCGTAAGCTTCTTGCGAGTGTCAGTCTCACTGTTCAATGGTTTCTGCACGGTCCCTTCGAGAACATGGAGGAATAAGCCTGCAATATTAGTAATGTTTTGTGCTTAGAGCAAACCGTACCAGGAACGCCAAGCTGCCAAGTACTGGGAACATTATGTTTACTTTGGTTTTCGTCCTGTACTTTGCAAAAACGAAGAAATACAAACAGGTTCAAATCTGGAAGGCTAATAAACAAAAATCCACCTCCGTTCAATTATCGGTTGTTATTTCGTTTGAAATTCATCTATATTCATGTTACTATTCATTGCTGCTGGCTGGGGAGTTGATTCTTATTTCTGAATCTTCCTGGCTGAATTACATAAAATGATTGTTCTGTATACTGATAGGTAGTAAATAGTGCCCAGTTTCACGCGAACTGTACTATTTTTGTGGGCTGTACAACACTAGAGCGCACGACACAAGAGCGCCGACATTAGAAGGCCGACAGTAGAGCGCCACGACGTTAGCGCGCGCGACACGGGAGAGCGCAGCGATATTAGCTCGCGTGTCATTAGAGCGCCTGTCACGAGGGCGCACAACAAGACCAGCACGTGTGGCCCGACTGGACCAACCACTTGTTCGGACATCGCGTGTTTTATGTGGAATCGGCGGGGATTTACGCCGCGGCATTCAGCAAGGTCATTTGCGAATGAGTCGACGAAATGTTTGCGTGTGACAAACCAAGAAGTGTTACAAAAAGCTGACAGCAGGAAAAAACAAAGAAAAAAAAAACGAATATCAGTAGCATCCATTTCCGCAGAACAAAACATTGCAGCTGGCCTAGCTTCATTAGTTCTTTGATTTAAATTGATAAAGTTCACCACCGACCTGACTAATTTTTATTTTAAATTATTTTGAAAAGTTCAAAGAGAAAGAAGCAACATGTAACATGCTTCCCCGTATTCTGGGGTTTTCAAGATCAATTTCGGAAAGGAGCTCTCGTGCCAAGTGTCATACGCTAAACATTCACATTGTCACAAATGACAATTATGAAGTTGTGCACAAATGACATTGAAAATGAAATATGCGTTGATGTCAGCGTAGCAGAGGGATAGAGCGCTGGGGCGAGACCGACAGCATCCGGTGCGGCAGGCACCATTTCCAATGCGCTTCTCGGAATCTGGCCTCGATAGATCTTGACGCATTGGTGCTGTGTCTCTGGAGATGTTTTTGTTGGAAAAAAGCTGACCTACGAATCCTACAATCAATCCTTTAAATTTGCTATCTGCGGCACTATCCTTGTGTAGAAGTTCGGTGTCTATTCATGCCTAAAACTTTTCTGTTCGAACTTTTATGTCTGTTTGTGCTGCGGTTTTTTCTTCGATATTCATATATTTCTCAAATCTTTGGTATCCGTATATTTATGAATCAAAGCACTCTCGTTCAGCCCTAGAAGATTGGACTACTTTCTAAGAACAAAGTTGGAGAAGCTGCGGTTCTGTAGAATGCAAAGAACGTCCAAAGCGATAGACAAGTCTTTTTTCTTTGTAGGCTCTTTTCTGGGACATGCAGAAAGAGCGTTGCCTTTAGGTTGTGTTCTATCAACAACAGAAGGTGACGCCGTCACCGTGCCCGACGCGTCAACAAAGTAGGATTTTGGAAAAAAAAATCTTAAATTACATTTCACAGATTTGCGGGGAGGTTTTCCTGTATCCGTCAAAAGGCTGGAAAGCTCTGCATCCGATAAAATTGCGCTGAGCTCTGCTTCGATGAGTTTTTTGCTGATAGTTTCTTTTAGCGGTGAGCTTCGTTCATTACGGTCATGGACGTCACATTACTATTTAAAATTATGTGAGGGACGTCTAAATAGCCACCAGAATAGATCGGAGCCCAAATGCCTGTCAAGAATAGACCAAATATAGCAAAAAGTAAACTATTTATAGTATTTTTGAGAGGCGCACCACAGGTGAAGAAATCCTAGACTCGCTGCTCAACCCAACTGCCGACATTCCCTGAACTTATATGCGCCACCCCAATCCCTTGCCCCCTTTTCTCGCGAATGTCCGTAAAAAGTTGGATAGAAAGAGTCGTACCCGTTTTATTTTTATTTTTTATTAAAGCATATTCAATCAATCAAAAATCACCAATGCTCTGATCCGATGAGCCGCACAATTTTGTTCTGTCTGTGTAGCCGCGGGTACATCGCACATGTTGTGGTGTTCGCTCAACAGGGGTGCGCTCTGGTGTCGCGCGCTCAACTGGTCACGCGATCTCGTGACGTGCGCTCTAGTG
Organism: Ixodes ricinus; assembly: GCA_037355805.1. NCBI lineage: Eukaryota > Metazoa > Arthropoda > Arachnida > Ixodida > Ixodidae > Ixodes > Ixodes ricinus. The sequence goes on from JAZHYW010006208.1 coordinate 76,811, forward strand.
TCAAGCGCGCTACTGTCTGCAGCGCCCTCGTGTCGCGCGCTCTAACGTCGGCGCTCTAGTTTCGCGCGCTCTAAAGCGCTCTCCCATTTTTGTGACAGCACTCAGAAAGCAAGGTAATTAGTTTAGACGCCGCGTTAAAACCTGTCCATATATCACAGGAAGCAGCACTGGCGTTTTACAGTTCCAAATTACGTTTTTGTTAGTGGTGACTATTTCCAAAGTGTATTGTTATTTTTGAAAGACATTATACATTACCCATATACCAAATTGCGAGGCATAATTAATTAAATAATTTGAGCAATTATACCAGACGGAATGAATTGTAAAAGATTTACTTCTTACCCAAATCCAGGGGCACGGATAACTTATAAAGGTTTGAGAGCATACTGTTAATCTTTGGTTGAAATTTCGTCAGGAATTCGAGAGGGTCAGATAGCATGAAAATTATCTTAAACAATGTATAACGTTCTTTTTTTTCCGAATGTCTCAATTTTCGTTCCATTCATTAATCTGCTTCTTAGAATTATATATTTTGGTTCTGTCGTAGTTACGACGTCGTGCTCATTTATCAGCTACGTAATCTAAATATCGACTTCTTAAGATTATACTGCCGAAGGCGAAACCCCGGAAATGACGGTCTTGAATATTTGTAGTTGGTGCTTTTTAAAGTCTCATTCGTTGAGAATAAAGTAAGCACGAACCAAGATATCTATACTTAACTTCCTTGTAGGAGAAACAAAAAATGAGAGTTCCGATGATACGAAATCGTACCGATATCCATTTTGTTGGAAAAGGGGAATAGGGAAGCTGCCTTTTCATTGGTCGTGACTAGTGAATTCCGCTTAAATTTTTGTCTTTGACTTTTATACTGTTAGTGGCGTCTGGCATTAGTTTACACTTAGCATTTTTCTTTATATATGTTTCTTTCTCAGAAAATAACTCTTTTGTCATTTCAAAGAAAGGAAAGGGCAATCCGTTAAAGAAAATCGATCGTTCAACTTGAAGAAGGCGAAAACTCTGCCGAAAATTCGGAAGATTAAATTACGGTATACTAGAATCGCTTTCTACCACCCTTTGCGAGTGATTAAAAATATTTGTCCAAGCTCAGACTAGTAGTCGTCGTAAAACGTATTTGTAGGCGAGTGATATCATGAAGTGCTAAAGCGAAGAAATCACTTCACCCTCATGAGATAGTCTGCGTTCATGAGTGATAACCAGTACATAGTAATCTACGTGCATTCTTGCGTGTCGTAAATAGGATGGGGTTTTGAGTCTATCAATATTGTAATAAACTAGAAATAGGCTAGGTGGCGCAAGCTACCGCCCGATGTAACTTGCAGCTGTTAGCATCCATCCATCCAGTATCCCAATTACGGTGCGTGGACCGCGTCTCCAACTGGTGTGTTCAGCGTCTCATTTCGCCCACGCATCGAAAACGAACTCGAAGTGGCGACAAATGACGTCACGAAAGCCGGATTGTAATGCCATCGGATGTCGCGATCCTGGCGGTTGTTCATAGAAATGCTGGCGAAAAGCACGAGCAGCGAACGTGAGTGTCGCTGTCGTCGAGGCGTCCCAGCTCCTGGCTGCCTAAGCTTCCGTGGTCTGCCAAGCTCGAGAGCGACCTGCAACAGAACAGGCATCCGTCTCATATACGACCGTTGCTGGAACGCCACCAGGATCGTGGCCGGTGACAGCATGTGACACGTCTATTACGTCATCAGGCAGAAATCAAGAGACCACTTTCTTGGACGCGGTAAACACAGCGGTCGGAGGAAACGCGTTTTAGAAACCATATATATTTCAAATAAAGCGCTGTCTGAAATAAATGGTCGTGCGGTGAGGCATTTTTAATGTTTTCTTGATTAAATAGAAATTTAAAGTTTGTATAATATTTCTTTGGTCCTGGACCGATTCTGTCCAGCGTGAATTGGGGATTTTTTTGTAAGTTCTGATTTTTTGCTCTTGCTTCCGCTTCTCCGCAGCACAGGCCCGCGTGACTTCCAATAAATTAGCACTTGCGTTGAAGCATGTTATCTGTTCCTTCTGTGCGGTTCCCTCAGTATCGGCCATTCATGATGATTCCATCAAAGGCCCTTTTCTTAGAAAGTCCTTCCTCAGAATGAATATTCCTTGTTTTATTCGTTTCGGCTTTTCTCAGCATCCTATGCCACCGGTTTACGCGAATCAGGGTATCACAATAGTTATTGTACACTGACGCAGGCGGTTCAAGTCATCATATTCTTGCTTAGAATAATCTTCTTAACACCACTAATAGTCGAAACGCAGATAAGGTTGCGTAAGGCAAGCTTAAGAAGGGTTCAGTTCAATCGCCAATCGGCTTGAATGAAATTGCGACCTTACGATTGGTCGTAACAGGAACAGCTCGTGATCCGACATCTTTTTGCCAGAAATATACCACAATGCAATATCTGGAGCAACTTTATACCAAACCAGAAGCTCAGCATGTGGAGTGATTCACCATTTTTATTGCACTGTTGCTTCCTGTATTTTGTGTAATCTTTTAAGTTTTTATCTAAACACGGCTGTCGCTGAGAGTGGTAGGAAAAAACTAACAACGAAAAAACTGGCAAACAAAACCACTTGGAACTTGAAAATAGTGAAACTTTAACTAGGCCACAACTTTGATGCCTCAGGAAATTATATTTTCAAGTGCGTTTAAATATTTTTTGGGGGGTTTGGGAGGAAGGGATATTAAGAAAAATAAATGGTGATGCAGGAAAAGCCCTAAAGTAGAGTTAGTTGCATAACGTGGCGTTAAATTTCTGCATTATTATCGAATTTGACAAAAAATGTATATGACAATGACGGTTGTCTTAAACCGAAATTTTCCTGAAACGTTATTACTGACTCAAAGATTCGACCTGAACAAATATGAAGGTGCGAAAATTCTGCAAATATTTCTCTAGATTTCTCAGCTCAAGGTGGAACGAGTAGGAATGGCAGCGACGCGTCTACCCTTCGTACGAAACTCTCCCGAGCTAAAATAACCCCAATTATTCTAAAAAAAAACACACAAAAACTCGGAAATAATTGGGTGCCAACTTTAATAATGTCGTTGCTTCGCTCTTTTTCGCTGGGCCTTTCGTGCTCAGTTCATAATTAATAATAAGGGACAAGAACTCATGCTGTACTTGAGCTAATTGCTTCTTTCGCCAACATTGAGGGAGTGGTAGAATTTCTGAAAATTGTTTTGTTTTTCCGATTTAAAAAAAAGTAAGAAAATACATTCTTTGGAAAAATTGCTCTGCCTCGTGACAGTCTCGGTTATTGTAGTCACTAACAACAGACGAAGCGTAGGGTGTGACTTATTATGATCGTACATTTTGATTCGTAATTAGTCCTTTTGCGTCCTTATGGGCTAATTCTGCATTTCTATTGGCCGTTGAGCGAGAATGAAATGCTCAGGCGTCACCATACCCTGTTTTTTTTAACTGTTCCTTACTCGAGGATTCTTGTGGTTTTGGTACTTTAATTTTGCGCTCACATTGGCATGGCAGGCACCCTTGGTCTACAAGCCATTATTGAAACGTCAGCTTTTTGAATTTGTTTTAGAAATATTTTGTTTATCCTTGTTTAGAAATATGTTTTGGTTTTGTAGACAACTGGAAGCACCCAAGCTCAAGAAACATATGCACGACCTTAATAAAAAACGGTGTGCTCGTTAAACAGTATTTGCTTTCCACTGTAAATTTAAAATGTTTTATTTTCGGCGCATTAGTTTGACCCTCAGAAATCCCAGAGTTCTCTGTTGTGCAGCCCTAAAACAAAATATTGGTTTCTTCGAATTATGAATTAGTTAAATTAGTTAACAAGTTATCCTCATGATGCCCAGTGAATTACCATGAAGTCTTCGTTGTAATAACGGCTCTATTGGAAACAAAAACGACGTCTCTGGGGCCCCCAAGATTCTGAAAGGACTTAACGCTCCTTTCAAAACTTTCTCAGAGGTTTGAGATGCTCATCGAAGTTTTTTAAGAGGTCTGACGTACCCTTCAACCAATTCTGAAGGGTGTGGAGGTTCTTCAGATATTTTTTCGATGCCCGTGGGGTCTGTTACAATATTTTCCGAAAAAGCACGTGACCCAACAAAATCGTTTTAACGAACCCGTTGAAGAGATCACGTGACATTTCAGGAATATATCTGTCGGAAAAGCCGCTTGGCCATGTTGTATCGGGCGGCCGCAACGAACAGTCGCTCAGTGTCGGTTTTCCGTCCCACGCGTGGATCTATCTCCTAAAGGAGCTCAATTTACGGACAAAAAGGAGGTCTCCGAGTGCCCTGTTTTTTTACGCCTATTTGTCCGTCCGGCGTCAGAAGCTCGTCCAGCGAGTGAAAACGACGCCGGGAACGCCACCGTGATGGCAACAGGGACGACAGCGTGATTGTGCTAAGGATTTTGTCAACAGCGGCGGATGTTGGTTTCGCGTTCGTGGTTTTCACTAAACGTGTTCGTGACAGTGTGTTTGTGTGTCTGGTGCACTCGATTGGCTTTTAAGGCCCGTTCACACTCTTGCGACCGAGTACGACCGAGAGAGACCAAACCGGTTTCTAAGCCTCTTGCGATCTCGTAGGACCAGCTCCGCTGTAGCGCATCTGGTCCTAAATGCCGGTCTGGTCTCTCTCGGTCGTACTCGGTCGCAAGAGTGTGAACGGCGCTTAAGAGTTGAACTACTGTAAATCTCAGGAATTTTCCCAGCGGCCCTGTGAGTACAGCGATATATATTTTTGGCGACAAAGAACTCAGTTGTCGCTCAATGATGTGAACGCTTCTGTCTAGCACTTCTTGCGCCCGGGTTTTCGCTTACCGTCTTTCTACGTTTCAACATGCATGTAAAGCTCAAAGTTTAAAATAAACTTTCAATGACGTTTTAATAAACGTTTAGTATATGGTTTAGTCATTTGGACGTCTAAAGGGTTGAAAGGCTGAGGTGGCCTGAGGGTCTGAAGGCGGTTTGAAGGGCTGAGAGTGTTCCAAAACATATCAGGGCTGAAGCGTTATATTCAATAGGCCTTACTGCCACGCTGGATGCAATTGCGATTGACTGCGTGGCTACCGCCAGTAACTGCTTACGGCAAGCAAATAGACTGGAACATTGACGCTATCAATTTGGAAGTCGTGTAACACTGTCGATAAATATAACTAGGTTGAAGGTTTCGCTGCATTTGTGTATGTGATAACATATACGCGCTATCTATAAGAAATTGATTGCTTATAACATTGTAAGAAATATTTTAAGCCCACGATGACCAAATGATGCGTAAAAATGTGGAAATATCCGCAAAACAGAAGTGTTCAAAGGGTACTCGCTAAGTGGTTCCCGTGTGTTATGTTAACCGAAGCAATTGCGAATGGATGCAACGAGTCAATACTCAAACGCAAATGTGTCAACTAGCCTTTACACGTACGACGCGGTGGGAATGCCAATTCAACACACCCTTACTGGACCCCAGGAAATTTAAATTGCAATTATACGAACTTTGCGTACCGATTTTTGAACAAGAAATATGCGTACGTGCACATGAGAAAAAAATATTTTACACGATGTTGTAGTGGAGCTAAAATAAAAGAGAAAATAATTTAGCATATTAAAACTTCTTTTTTGTTCTTCTGTATAAAAATATATTCTTTCGCATACTTTCCACCCCATCTTCCTCTTATTTTTGTTTTTTTTTGCTCTAGAGATACGGAAGAGCGAACACTTCCCTCCACATTTAATGACTGAGTTTGAAGTATGCAAATTAGGGAGAATGAAAGAAAGATGTAGTTCAAAATGCAACGTAAAAAGAGTAAGTTTAAACAAACCAAATAGAAGTGGGACAACCGTCTGTTCGCGAACATTACGCTTTATTAGCTGAAGTCTCGAAGTGGAATTATCGCATTTTCATTGGCGCTCTTTTGTTCTAGTTATATTTTTGGGGTCATTCGACTCTGAAAGGCTAACTCTGCGTGCTTGTGAATGCTTTATTTTGTTTTTGGTAATTACTCCCGGTATTCGGTTTCGTGCAGAGTTTTCTTTAAATAAAAGTTAAAATTTAAACTTCTAAATTATCTACTCAAGGTCTTTCAAGAACACACTTATGGGTTTCTTCTGATAAGATGATGGACACGTGTCTGGTTGACATTTTTTATTTTGTTAATATTTTTATATATTACTCCTTAATGTATAGAGAGAACGGAGCAAAATTATTTTTTTTAAATACCAAATTAGGACTGCATAAGAGCCGCAACCTCCCATTCGGGTTTTGTCATATTTGCCAATTTTGACGGGCACGTAATAAACAAAGTGCAAATTATAGAAAATAAAATATTTTAGATAGTAGTCAATTCTGCTAACATCTGGTTCAATTTGTACAATTCTGTTAACTACATACCGGGCGTCAAATATGCGCAAGCATAGCTATTTTGGCACTTCTATTTTGTATTTGGGATTGATTATCTAGTAGTGTTTTGAAGATATAGCGTTGAAATTTTGTTTCACATAATATTTACATAAGGGTCTATTGTCTATATACAATTTGTTGCTCTAGTTTATAAATAAAATTATATATAGCTCTTTAAACAAGATCAAATATGCAAAAAAGTATCGCAACCTCAACGTGCAATTAAAAAAATCTTATAATAAAACAAATTGGGTGAAGCATTTGACATTAATACGCAGCATTTTCCATTAAAACATGCCGCGTTATTTTGTCTTGTTTTAAAATATAGTGATTCAAAACGCACACATTTGGCTAATTTTAGTTTTTTAATATAAGTGATTTATCTTGTAGTGTTTTTAAGATAGAGCATTTGCAATTTTTTATATTTTATTCACATAAGGATATATCGTCTACGTATAATTTGTTGCTCTAGTTAATGAACAAAAAAGAGTTGCAGCGTTTTAAACACGTCCGAATATGAACAAAATTCCAGAACTTGAACGTGCAATTAAAAAGAATCTTTGAAACTTGTTTTTAAATTTTAGGTGAAATATTCGACACTATATCGCTGTATTTTTCCTATAAAGCATGTTGCGTTATTTTGACTCGGTCTAAAATATTGCGCTTCAAAACGCACATATTTGTCTACTTTAAAATTTTCTTAACATTTGTAATTTATTATATCGTAGTGTTTTTAAGATATAACATTGCATTTCAAGTACATTTTACACCTGAGGGTCTGTCTTCTGTATATAATGTGCTGCTCTGGTTGACAGAGAAAAATAATTACAGCGCTTTCATGTATGTCCCAAGGTAAAAAGTTAATAAATTTTAACGTGCAAAATTATTTCATTTTAAAAAAATAGAAGAAGCACTTTAGAGGAATATCGCTCAATTTTATTAAAACATCTTGGATTACTTTGTCTCTGTCTAAAATATAGCACTTCGAAACGCGCACATTTGGCGATTTTGACATCTTTACCCAATATTGGTGAGCTGTTATCTCGCAATGTTTTAAGTTTCACTCTTAAATTTTTTCTCCTACAATCTTCTCAAAAGAATTTCTCGTCTAGATATAAACGGTTGCTCTAGTTTATAATTTAAACTATTGACAGCGCTTCATACAAGTCTCAAGATAAAAAGTTACATAAATTCAACGTGCAAACTTTTTTTAAAGCTCAAGTAAAGTTATCATGTTGCGTTAATTTGTCCTATAATTCCTTTCCCCCTCTCTCCAGGGTAAAAAGTTGTCAAATATTTTGTGTCCGTCAAAAATACTGCGCTTCTAAATGTACCTTCCACACTGACATTTTTGTCGCAGTTCGCGTCCTGAATTACTCCTTTATACAGAAGTTTATATAAAACGTTCTCGTAATATTTAGTTAATTTTTGCTCAATCGAAAAATTATAGATTGCCGATACTCTAGAGACATCCATTAAGTGAGTCTATAGACTTCCGGCAGTAGTTCGAACTTCGAAGCATCAGCATGCATCCGTTCTGTGACAAAAGCCCGCCTCCGTCCTTGTTCAATAGTTCGCTGAATGGTATACGCGTAAACTGAAACACTACTCTCCAGAAAGAACCGAACACAGCACCTCCGTTTTGTGCTCTCAGGGAAGGAACCGAACACATCTTCGTGGAACCAAGAATCAACAGATGATTTTTTGCTAAGAAATGTGGGCGTATACCGAGCGGCGACCTATGGAACAAGCACTCAGGCGTTCTGGTCATAGAACGGATGCCTGTTGGTGCATCGAATGACTGCCGGAAGTGTGTAGATGCATTTAATGGATGTGTTTACAGTATCAGATATCAAAAATTTCCAGGTGGGAACACATTGACGAGAAAGCGAATATTACGATAACTATTTTTATATAGGCTGTATTTTTATCGCACATCGATTTTTTTCTAGAAAACAGATGTGACAGCACAAATGGAATTTGTGCCGGACATTATATCCCGGCCGGACATAATATCTAAAAGAAAACGCTACTAATAGATGACTGATTAACAAATATTCACTAGTTACTTTTAATTAGACGGTTTAGGGCACATGCCTCAATTAAAGAAATGGAGGCAATCAACGTTGAAGGGCAGCCCAGATATTAAGAATCCTGGCATGCAGTTCCAGTTATTCATTGTCAAAATTTTTTCTGGAAATATGAGAATATGTCGATACCGATAATAAACGCGCAAAGCTCGCCGTAAGGATAACGCACATTTTACGCCGGAGGGTCAGTTGTTAAGGACGAAATTGCGTCACTATTTCGCGTTCAGCACACCGGAGCTGATTGCAGTCGGTGTTTCGTGGCTGGCCAACTAAAGCGATAAGCCGCCTTATCGGCCGCGACAAGTTGCTTTGCTATGTGGCGTGATATCACAGAAAAACGTTTTACTCGTGAGTGTGAATCAGGTTAAGAAATTTCAGAACTGTTCTACGTTGGGCGAGTTGGTATGACGACACAGTGAACAGAACATCGCACAGAAAGACAAGCACAGAGAGAAGTGCGTTGTTCTGTTCACTATGTCATTATACCAGCTCGGGCAACAGCGATTGTGTAATGTCCATGTTTCTTCTCTCTCTCCTTCCTTGTTTTTTTTGTGCGCTGTTCTGTTTACTATGTCACGTTAAGAAAATAACCTGAACATAAACTGATCAAAAATAAAGTGAATTCTTCGACGCGCTGTGACGCAAAGTCACTCGAATTTCGTCAGTGACACCTGACCCTCCGGCGACAAACGAGGGTTGTCCTTCGGGGGCATCGCGCGTTTGGCTTTGCGTACCGACAGATGTCCAGAGCAAAATTTGGGAATGAATAACTCGTGCATGCTCGATCCAGGATTTATAAAATCTAGACTGGTCTTCAACATTGATTGGCTTAATTTATTCAGTATGTCCATGTGCCTAAGAACGACAAATTAAAAAAAATTACTTACGTTTCGTCAATTAGTGGTTTAAAAATTACGATTCCTCGTGAACTTAATGCACGCCTGGCCGTATGACTCACCAGCACAGACCAAATTTGTGCAGCTTTTATTGTTTAAGAAAAATCTGTCTTCGGTAAACAAACACGTTGAAGGAGAAATGGAAAGTCGGTCTGGAAGGTACATTTTAAAAAGCAGTATTTTTGACAGAAGCAAAAATACTGCGATAATGTGTAGAATACTTTACATGAATTATATATATGTATATATGTAAAAATAATGAATTCTTTTATTGCATGCTGAATTGGCAGAACTTTTAACCTTGAGAAAGTTCGAAGCGCTGTCAATAGCTTCATTTACAAAATATAGCAACCATTCGCATCAAGATCCGGGGTCTCCAAACGTTTTGGCTAAGGGGCTGGATTAGGAATCTCTCGTTTTCTCGAAGGTCGGAAAAAAAAACTAATTATAAAAGACGAAGAACTAAATAAACGACACATAGATAAGCATTTGAACACAAAAATTATTGTTAGAGTGAGCATTAAAAACAGCAACCTAAGGTGCATGAATGCCTATACTTCAATACTTCAATCTGAAATGTAATATTTAGCTAACGATGACCTTACACGAAACTTGTGACCAAGAAGAAAAGTTCACCAGGCATGAATCAAAGCGTACAGAAAATTTGCCACGCTTGCCCAGTGCAAAGCACCAATGGGAAGGATGAAACTATTGCTGGCAGGATGTAGTGGTTGTGTCGAAGGACACTATAGGCACGATGTAGACGAGAACGCAAATAAACTTTCACAAAGTTACAGAGACACAATGCAGGGGACTAAGGATGGTGACGCCTTTGACAGTGTTCAATATGTATTATAGCGAGAAGACCGCCGTTACGAGGCAGTTTTTCCTCGTTCATTCTGCTGTCTTCGTTTCCGCAATTAAAGAGCATTGTAGCGCCGTTTCTTTGCGTGCACTTTATTTTGCGCCGGTAGCAGCGGGTCTGCTGGAAGCGGGGTGCAGATCGGGCTCTTTTGGAAGGATCGTGAACAGTCGTCGGTCGATCGGACGACTTCCGGGAGCCAGATCTTGCCCGCGGGCCGGGGTTTGGAGACCCCTGATCTAGATGATGGATGCTTTAGACGAGAATATATGAGAAAAATTGAATTGCACGGCCGAAAAAAAAAACACGTTATAACAGCTCACCATTGTTGAATTCAATATCAGTAATCACATGTGTGTTTGTTTTCAAGCGCTATAGTTTAGACAACGAAAAAAGAATTCAAAATGTTTCAATAAAACAAACACGGCGATATAATGTAAAATGTTTCACCCAAAAAATCAAAGATTTGTTTTGTTAGTCGCACGTTTAAATTGAGGGACATTTTTACCTCAGTATACATACATGTTTGAAGCGCTCTAAATATTTTCTTTATAAATTAGAGCAGCAACCTGTATAGAGACAACAGACACTGATGTGAATAATAAATGAAAAAAAAATCATACTTCATATCTTAAGAACGCTACCAGATGATAAATCATAATATATAGAGAAACGGCCGAACTAAACAAATGTGTGCGTTTAAAAGCGCTATACTTGAGACTGAGACAACGTATTGCAACATGTTTTTAATGAAAAGAAAAAAAAACGCCGCGGTATGGTATAAGATGTTTCAACTAAACAAAAAAAGACATCAAGGATGTTTTTTCTTGTTAAATTGTACATTTAAGTTGTGGTACTTTTTACCTTGGGTTAAGTTTTAAGCACTATACATAGTTTTCTTTATAAACTATACTCGGCGTCAACTTGTTCGCGCTACATTGCCAAGGTCAGCGTAAAGCCCGCAGTGCTGCAATGCCGCGTGGCTGTAAAAGTGCTCGGCTTTATCTTTCGCCTCATTCGCACGCGCTCGCGCAACTATACTTCGTTTCACCTTGAATCCAGCCGCAGTCGACTCTACCAGCTGAGGCAATCAATCAGAGGTTATCAAAAGAGCACCATGATGGTGTTCGTCATGTTTCAGTGCGTGTTCTATCATCGGTGAACCGATCATAAACAAGAAAGGCCTAGTAATTTGCTCTTGTAACGCTGCTTGACTGGTCCCATTAGCTCGTATCGTTGACTGCGTCTCGACTTAAGCTTAATTCAAGCATAACTTTGACAGAGTTGGAGTTCTGTGGAAGCTACGTTAGCCTCGTTGACGTAGCACAAAATAGTTGACGCCGAAAATAGCTTTGACAGAGTTGGGGCTCTACTGATGCTAGGCTAGCCTTGACAATGTAGCGCGGAGGAGTTAGTTGACTCCGAGTATAGAGCAACACATTATGTACAGACGATAGACCTTGATGCGAACAATGTATTAAAAGAAGTTTCAATGCCATATCTTAATAGCACTACGAGATAATAAATCACAAATATAGAGTAAAAATGTCAAAGTAGCCAAGTTTCTGCATTTTTGACACGCGATATATAGTTTCTAGAATGTTACACGTTGTATTGAATATTGGTTCTAAAGATGGATTTATAACAAGAAACGTTTTCTGTCGTATGTACTGAATGCATCACGTGCCGTGAAACTTGGCCAAAATTACAAAACGCCAAAAATAGGTTGTCGCTCTGATGCACTTTCTTATTATTTTCTGATATTTTTTTCTCAAACATTTTAGGGATTCCGTACTCTCCATGCATTGAAGAGTAACTAATGAAAATGTTTAAAAAAACATGTCAGGCCGAACACACGTGCATGACCTTTCTGAACAGGCCTTTATGCCCCTTATAAAGAAAACACTGGTAACTTACGCAGTGATAGTGCGCATCGGAAACAAGTTTTTATGTGATAGATAAACAAGTGTGCTTACGTTTTCTATGACATCTTATTAAAAGAATTAGCAATACATTTGTCTCATAAAGTATAATTTCGCAAAAACGTACGGAAAGACGTGGCACGATATTATGAAGTTTGCTATTGAAAGTCAACTCAGAGGCTTAAGTATTCAGGGAGCTCTCCACTTAAGAAGGAATGGTTCGAAGGGGGGTCAAATGTCTAAAATAAAATTGTGGGCGATGAGATACTTTATCTTTATAGATTATTCGCTGATGCTAAGTTCAATAGTCTGTATATAAAAAAGAGTGTTTGCCAGAAAAGTGTAGGTATTGCGTGAAGATTTTGAAACTTTGAAAATACGCAATTACCATCGAAAATTAACTATCGCTGAAAAAAGCATTAAAATATTAACTTAGGAGTTTTTGTTAAATATTCTATAGAACTGAGCAGTTCGTGTTTCGTGAAAATTGTTCAGCTGCACAGATTAATAATCTTGTATATCGATATACGCTGAATCTAATATGGGGTGTGGAAATGTTACCGCATATCGCCAGTGTTGAAGCTTTAAAAGGCCCCTTACACCTCCGAATAAATTAAAACCTTCAGAAACTCAAAACTCAAAAACCTTGTCTAAATTTTTGAAGAAAAGCTGTAGCTTAAGCAGTAGAAGTAAAACTGATCGTAGAAAAAAAAGTCGTGCAAAAGAAATCTTACAGGTAGCATTAACATAAATTATGCAGACAAACTAGGCAACATCTGGAGTATTCGTTGCTCGTCAGTCATTTCCTTCAGAACAAAATAAATATAAAAAATGATGAACACCATGGTGAAAAGAACCTCATCTTCTTGAACCCTGTTGCAGCAGGCGACAGCCCTTGTTCTTTTTTAATATTATGCCTTGATCGTACTATCTCGACGCTCTAACTTTAAAAACATCAAATAAGTTGGCAGACAAACTACTCCATCTGGCCCGAAAAATAGGCATAAATTTTGACGCACCCTGTGGGTCGACATAAAGGTGAGAGGACGATTTAAAAGTGAAAATGCAAGAGCGCATCTTGTAAAAGATAAAATATTATCGCCCAGCAAACGCAGTGTTTGAGTGGCGCCGCGGCTGTCGTCATTTCAGATACCAGTCCGTCAGAAAAATAACATTCCCGCCAATTTTTGCGGGCATGAGGAGCGTTGCGCCGAGGGTTTTCATTTTGGTAATGGAAAGTGCGTCTAGTTTATTAAAAATTTTGAGCGCCCCTCTTGAAGCATGTCAACTTGTCGCTGTGTCATCTGCCGGCTTCATAACAAAATTAATTAGTCAACGTAAACACTTGTCTCGAGGCACGCTCTCTTCTCGAGCTACTCTAACAAAACAAGAAATGTGAGCCGTTGTTCCTTACGTCATAGAGCAGCCGGCGCTACGAGCCGATGAGAACAATTAAATAGTGCCGAAAGCGCAGCGTCCTTGGGTTCGTCATTTTTTATACATGATTTATCCTCGGGTCAACAAATCAAGCGCGGAGAAAAACCCCGTGACTTGGACCTTTAGTAGGTGTGTGAAACTTTGTGCTTGTCTGCACTCTTGACTGCCCCCCCCCCGACTTATAATTAAATGAAGCAGGGGCATCCTTCGAAGGGGCCAATAAAAGCGAATTTCACTTTTTCAAACACTCATTGACATGTCGTGACTGCAGTGTATGCAGTGTCTCGGCTCCTACCTTCCTTCAGTGAACTCAACAAGAAGCCCACTGCGATTCAGTGATACAGCGTTTTTTCTCAATATTAAGTTTTGCAATGTTGCACTGAGGATGTCGTTTTTCATCACAAGTCAAGGCAAAGTCAGACTGGAAGAAACACAAAACCTTCGTACAAACCAGGTTTTTTTTACCATACCTTCGAGCCCATTCTAAGGCGCGAAAATATACAACCACGAACACACATAATAAAAGCGCAAGTCACCGTGCCTTCCCTGTACCTGATTGGTTTAGCGATCCAAGAACACGTAGAAAAACGTGCTGACCGCCATGACCTAGTGCTTTTCATGCTGTTCCAATGATACCATCGGCTCGTAGCCTTGGCTGCGTCGGGACTTCAAGCGAAGAGACGTATAATAGCCTAAGATGATACCTAATCTGCGTTGATTGGATTAGTAGCTAAGAACACACACAAAAAACAAACTGACGGATGGCGGGACGTTGCGCTCGTCTTGACGATGTTTACTTGGTCCTATTGGCTCTCAGCACCGGATGCTCTTCTATTTTAGGCTAAAATATGTATGGATCATTTCAGCAATATTTCCGTGGACGCTGCCATTTTTTTTTTTTGCCTACCGAGTTGTGGAACGTGGTCTGAGCGCCCGTAGTTGCCCTCCCCGTGCAATATCGCATGCCACTTCAGCGACCACCCTCCGGTGGCAAGGCACATATCGCCCGTGCGATAAGAGTGGTGTATGCAACATTTCAGTGCCCGTCACGCAGGCTGCGAACGAACTGGCGCCATCTAATATTTCGAAAAAATCGAGGTACTGCTCATATTAAAAAACCGTCCCACCGTACAGAAAAAAAAAGTTTAGCTTTTTCACTTTGGTGAAGAGGGAAGATCAGCGAAGCTGTACTATGGTGGGAATGAAGTAATAGTTTGTTGAAAGTCGGAAAGCCAGAGTGAAAAAGGCTGGAAAGGTGGCCGCCATCTGTGAGCGACGGCGGCAACCAGACAACCGGCAGTCCGGTCGTCTGGTTGCCACCTTCGCTCATAGATGGCGGCAGCTGTCCAGAGTTTTGTGTCATCATTTGTTTGCTGGCGGACACGATACTGGGGAAACTAGCCTTTAGCAGCTCCGCTGTAAAAACGTGTGAGTACGCAAGAGGTGAATATTGGAATGCTCCTTTTACTTCGTTTTACATTATGTCCGACAGAGACCGGTGCCACGTTTTGGCAATGCCAGTAGTGCATGAGCACAGCGCTTGACGTTTTCGCACGCATGTTATCAACGTTTAAACCTATCACGCACAGAAACTAAAGAGCGCGTGAGTTGGAGGCATTCGTCGTGATTGATTATGTTACCCAGGGTTAACAGACGCACAAAGACAAATAGCGTCGTGACGATGCGCTTTTTGCGTTTCTTGATTGGGTTCATTACTTCGCAGCATCGTGAAACGGAGTATGGTAAAAATATGGAATATTTTAGGCCTGGCCATTGACGTATCTTTTCCATATATCTCAAGGCTTGGCTGCCCAAATACTTGGGGAAAACGAACCGAACAACATTCCGTTTTATTCCAAACGAATTGCTTACTGCTTATAGAGAACATTGGTAGTTTTGAGGCTAAGCACCTGTCTATAGGGATTCATTCATGCTGGGCTTAAATGCCTGAAAAGTTTCCCTTCGTCCCGACGGAAACGTTAAAAACAAATTCCATCGCATTTCTAGAGACATCTCTTAGAGATTTCGCGTCCGCGCCTGCGGTGGAATTGAAATTGGTTGGTGTTCTATGGATGACGTCACGCAATTTAGCTCAAGGTGCTCACAAGAGGTTTAAGAACGGAGGTGAGTCCTATGAGAGGAAACTCTAGTGTCCTTGTTCTCAGGCAACATTGTGACGTGACGCGACAAGGTTGACGTCACGAGACACTGCGGCGTCAGGTGACCCGGTGAGGTACTACGTGACGTGACTTTACATTATGAGGGCACAGTGGGACGTAACGGCGGCACTTGTCACGCTGACATCACGCGACATTGTGGTGTAACCTGAGCTGACGTCATGTCGCGTTGTCACGCCACGTAAGTTTACGTGACCACGCGTGGTTTCTCGATGGTGACATGGCGTGTCGTGACGCCGTGAAGGTAGTGTTACATAATATCACTTGACACCCTGACGTGATATGCCATTGTTGTGTCACGTGACCTGAAGTCAAGTCACGTAAGCGAGGCTTTCCTGATGGCGACCTAACATAACGTGAATCCGTGGCGTCACATTAAATCATGACCGTACCGAGGACCTAGAGAGAGGGAGATAGAGAGATAGAGAGAGGGAGAGAGAGAGAGAGTGTTGAAAAGAAAGGAAGCCTGGAACTTAATAACCACACCGTCGATTGGGGGCAAAGGCAGTTCCAGGTAAGAGAGGGGGAAGAGGGGATTAGAAGAAAATATCAGAACGGTAAAGAAGGAGGTGAGAGGTCATCTTGCATGATGTCACAGTTACTTGATTAGGTTTGTCCAGTACTGTATGTCTATTCACAGCACTGTCGGCACTGTTACAAGTGGTCCAGTAGGCAGGTGTCTTCCAGGAATACAAGAAGGTAAGGGAATGTTCTAGCGGCATCACGAACGAAGACGGGGAAAAAGAATACTCTTGCGTAGTACAGCGGGACACTCCCGCGATCTGTGGTCCGTCAAAAATTGTTTTTCTCGTCGGCGTAATTGGGAAAGGCCCAAAGAGGACCTTTAATTGATGCTCATTTAGTGCACCTTTGAGATACAAGAAAAGACACACGGGCATTTTTTATTTAAAGGGATACTGAACGCATTAAAAAAGGTTTCTACCGGGTTAGGACAGGCATGTCCTAAAATAAATGTTTGTCGATAAAAATGTGTTTTTGACCAATATTCATGCTACAATAGGAATTTTTCGATTGCGGGCGAAACCGAAATTGTATCTTTGTGGGATGATGATGATAGCATTTGTACTCAACTTATCTGCGCTCTGAGTTCGCTGGACATCAGAGCGCACACTAGTTGGATACAAACGCGATCATCATAATCCCACAGAAAGTGCAATGTCGGTTTCGCCCGAAAATCGAAAAATTGTAGTGTAACATAAATATTGCGCAAAAATATTTTTGTTGGACAAACATTTCTTTGTTTGAAACATTCCTGTCCAACCAGGTAGAATTTTTGTTTTTATTAGGTTTAGTGTCCCTTTAATGCATGCCCTAAGTAACTGAGATTTGTGTACCGCTTAAAAAATGAATAGGTAATCTAATTCAATCCTCAGTTCTTCACTGAAGGCAACAATTATTCCTTCGTTGTTTTGAGTACAATTCCGGGCAATATAATTGTTTCAGCATAATTAAATAGGCTGCGTCTACGTCGTGATTAATAGGGTTCTTAATATGAACTTTATCTGACTCATACTCTTCCAAGGCGTACAGCTAGTAAAGCGCAGTGTCTGCGCATGTTTTGTACTTTGCCCCGTGTTTGTTTTGCGCTATCTTATTTCCCTTGTATTATAAACCGACTCACACCCAAAAACAGAACATTTAATTGCTACAGTCGTTTCTATATTTGACCGCAATATTTTCTTGACAATTAAAGCGATCAATTCCAATTTATCCCGCAGCGTAATCTAGGAGGCAAATTAACAGCGTCGGAAGTTATTGGTCGAAAAAATTAATCAGTCGGTCAATAAAATTTCATATGTCTCATTCAGGCTAGGCGCACAAAGAAAAAAGTTAATTGGTTCCTGGAATCTTTGAAGTTTCCAATTTCCTGAAGTAGTGTAATGAATATATTTTTTCGGTGGCCACAGACGGGTATTGTCAAGAAAAAGTGCAGCGATTGAAAATAAAATACAAATTAAATTGTAAGCAAGTCAGCAAGAAAAAAAAAAAACTGAGGAGCGCATTTTCTTTTTTTTTTAGTTTGGGAGAATTTAAGAAAACATTTTGGTGAAAACTTTGCTTCTTGTGATGCAGAGATCTTACGATTGGCGATGGACAAATGGAGAGTGCGTATTGGGTTCCCCATTGCCGACGCTAACTTTGGAGTCGATACGGGGCTCACGTTGCTTATATATGAAACTGCGGAGTGAAAATACGAGAGCGGTGTGAATCACATTAAGAAATCGTTAAAATGTAAAAAAAAAGCCGGTGGGAAGATAGAAAGGGGCTCGGGACTCTCCTAAATAATATTGACAAGTTCAAATGTTTATAATTGGTGTCGGCTCATATTGATAATTTGGTCGTATATATATATATATATATATATATATATATATATATATGACTTTTTTTTGAGGGGAGGGGGTTGTTTTAATAGATTTGTTGGGAGACCTAAACATAAACGCACCGATTGATTTTACACCGCTACGATGGCGCTGCTGTCGACGCTTTCACATGCACGGGTGCTCCACTTCACGAACGTGCACTGCAAGCACTCAAACAACTCGTGGGCAACTACGAGTTGTTTTGTAAACATGCATGTTGTTTTAGAGAACAAAAGCTCATACTGACTAATGAGTAAAGAAAGATATCAGAATCAATTCATCTAACGAAACTTGATTTTTGCCTAATCATATTTTCGACATTGTCATTCCCCTAACTTTTTCTTTTCTAGATTATGGTGATTGGTTTTTTTAATGCTCTGCAGGAAAGTACTCGCACCTTATCCACAAAGTGCCAATCATTTTCGCTGAAAAAAGTGCATTATAAAAAGTGAAATAAATAAAATAAATAGACGTTCAGACACACTTTAGGAAGACTTATTCATAATGATTTCTCAACATCTAACATTGCCCTTCGACATCTACCTGTAGCTGTGTTGCGAGAGTTCTTTCGCAAAATGTTGACGTTTCTTCCGTTTCTTCAGTGTTGTCGGTAACACGTGATATTTTTTTCGGTAACGTGTAACGTACTCGTTGCTTTCCAAATAAGTAACGGGTAATGTACTTAAGTTACTTATTTTGAGTAACGTGTAATTCTTTCCAAGAAATAAGAAAATTACACTTTAATATTTTTTCGTGTCCCTAGAGATTTGTTGATATGAACAGATAAAAACGCGAAGGTATAGGATGCATTTTTGCGTTTGTTTCTCTTTCCGTTTTTTGTGAGTATTTAGGGGAAATCGTAAAAAAAATAAAGTAAATTTATGATCAATTTCCGCATTGCTATAATGTTTCTTGAAATATGGCGCTCATGCATACATGTAACCTCAAAGCTGTAAAACGTGTCATTCATAATTTAAAAAAAGGAACGCAGGGTAAAGTATGTTACCTTTTGTCGGTAACGGTAACTGTAACGTGTTCCCTTTCTTTTTAGGTACCGTAGGAGGGTAACGCGTTCCCTTTATTCGCAAGTAATGCGTAACGTATTTTTAGAGCGCAGCTCTTAGGCGCCCGTTTCCGGCTTGAGCGGCGTCGCCGTCGGCGTAACCTCTAGGTCACCCCAAGGTCACGTGGACCCCCAAGGTCACGTGACCCCCTAGGTCCACGTGGCCCCCGAGGTCACGTGACCCTCTAGGGCCACGTGGCCCCAGAGGTCACGTGACCCCCAGGTCACGTGATCCCCCGAGGCCACGTGGCCCCCGAGGTCACGTGACCCGACGTCCGTGACCCCCAGGTCACGTGACCCTCGAGGTCACGTGACCCCAGGTCACGTGGCCCCCGAGGTCACGTGACCACCTCAAGGTCACGTGACTCCCCTCGAGGTCACGTGACCCCCCAAGGTCACGTGAACCCCCTCCTCCGCACCTTCCCCCTCCTCAAGAGCTGCGCTCCAATTCGGCCTTACAGAGAGTTGTAAGCGGCTTTCATTTTTTTACTTTTTTCGGTAACGCCTACAACACTGCCTTTATTACTTTCCGAAGAATGAGCTTAGTGCTAAGGTTTTCTAACAAAATTCAATGCAAACGTGAAACTTTTAGCGAAGAAAGTTTAAATTTCAAATACAATTTAAAAGCATTTAATGCACGTATTATTTCGTGTTTTTTGTCAGCATTCCAAATCAATTTAAACACACTTTTACGTATTCCGAATACATCAAAACTTTGGAAAGAAATATACTCTATCTGCATTAAAATGTGTGTTAAAAATGTTAATCCATGGATATCCACCAATATATTTGATGTGTATTTTGAAGGCATTAGCAATTCTTCGAAAATAATATTTTATTTTTATATTTGAAATGTTTGAAGTCTATTTCAAGCAAATATAATTGATATTTACAAAAACATTTGAAAGGTTTTTTAATGTACAAACATATCATTTATCTATTTACGTGTATTTCAGGTATGCTTGGAGTACATTTTCTAGTACATGTAATTCCATCGTAATTTTACAAATATTTTAATAGTATGTAAAATATTGATGAGTGTACTTTCAGTGTATTTTTAGTGTGTCCGTAAGTACGATTAACACTTAAAATGCATTGAAACTTTTGTCTGATATTCATTTCATACGTATTAGTTTTTGCTAAGAGACATTTCGTGTCCTCGCATAGTTAGGGCTTACTAATTGACACAAAATATAGAAGCAGAAACAAAATAACTTATTACTTTGCTCACTCTCATCTTTTTCATAAAAAAAACTTGCACGTTTGGTGTTTTTTTTTTAAATATAACAAACAATATGATACCAGCGGTCGTGTTATCGAGACAGGTTCACCTATTGAGAATATCTGCTTAACACGCAGCAATTAGAACAAGCTGAGCCGTCAAGAAATTCAAATCCTCAAAAAGGCGCCCTAAACAGTTAAGACGAATTTGAGAAACAAGTTTTGCACAAGACGCCAAAAACGCCAGATAGAGAGAGATCTATGACTTACGAAGTAATATGAACCAAGATCCTAAATTCTCTCAGATTGAAATGCTCCAGCCTGCCCTGTCGTGACGCAATCTCTTCACAGAGACAAATATTACGCAACTTGATATATTATGCGAGCCTCAAACTAAATATAGCTCTCTAATTATATTCAAGCGAGAACCACTGATTAATATGGGAAGGGGGCGTGAAGCTAAAGGAATAATCTTGCACATAAAGTGCACGAGAGCTCGTGGCAAGTTCGTTGCGTAGTCCAATCTGACGAGGACGATGTCGACACCACGCTTTGCCGACGATGCTGGTGATAAACCATTCGGATTTTAGAAGAGAAATGTGGCATCGTTGTCTGGTAGCCGGAATGTTTAGCTAAGAAGAAAGATGAGGTTAACAATAAGGTCTATTTCAAAATAATAAAAATACAATCATAATGCCACTGACCCGTTTAGCCTGGAAGAATCCATCAGTTTCCAAGGGATGCAAATTTTGGTCACCAAAAGCTCGAAGTCTCAGCGCGTGGCGTATTATAGTTCACGGTCCTTGCTTTGTGATTGGTTCTTCAGTGCTCTTATTGGTAAATACCGCAATTTTATTGGTCTAGGAGCGATAATGGGTCGTTTTGGGATGCACCACACCCTCCTGCCAACTGCAGCACATCAGAGGACAGCGGCTGCACGTTCATGTGCGGCGTCTATTACTTTTTTCTTTTGCAATATTCCTAGTAAGTTGGCAGTTAAAAATGATATAAATGTCAGTGATTAGTCGCAGGCTGAGACCATCTCTCTTTTTTGCTGTTGGGAAAAAACTCATCGCGTTTTTTTTTCTGTTTAAATTATTCACCTTATTTTTTAAACATTAACTTATAAGTTTGAAACGAGATGTGGTGCCAGAAAACAGGGTAAGAAATGGGCTAGATTTGAATATGGCAGAAATGACCGCGTAATTAGCGTTGCTTTAATGAGTTGCGAAATTCGCGAGGCTCATTATAGAATTTTTATATTAAACACAACACAATTTCGAATTTGTGTCAGACGGAAGGGCGCCACCATTAATCTCGATAAACGTTTCTAGTTCGGCGTTCGGTTTATGTTTTGTAAAGAATATATTTTTTTGTTATTGGAATTTACATTCTAAAATTCTCCAAGCGCCTAATTAAGTAATATTTGCGCGTAGTCTCGCAACCTTAAAAGTAATAATTTGTTCGGCCTAAAACATACAAATACAAAATTATGG
Organism: Ixodes ricinus; assembly: GCA_037355805.1. NCBI lineage: Eukaryota > Metazoa > Arthropoda > Arachnida > Ixodida > Ixodidae > Ixodes > Ixodes ricinus. The sequence continues at coordinate 98,765 of JAZHYW010006208.1, forward strand.
TGTTATATCCAGACATTAACTGACAAACACGGCCCAGAATTTGCAGGCCTAATAAGCACTGTTAATAACCAATTGATTTATTATAATAAATCAGCCAATTGATTCATTTTAAGCCAATATATTAGTCACACAACTGAGTTTATATTAGCATTATTTTCATCTTGATTACTTTGAGTAACTAGTGACTTATTTGACTTTATATTGGTCTAATTGACATAATCTTCACTCTCAATATTACTTTGAGCTCTTATACAACCGTGTGATTTATTCTCAGCTCAGTTACAATTTCTATCACTCTTTTGATTACTTCGATTTACTATAGACACAGTGGAGTTTGATTTGGCCTAAATGACATCACAATTACGAGTGAAATTACTTTGAGCAAATTATAGACTAACCGATTTATTAAGACCATGAGTCACATTATAATTAATCGTTTGATTACTTCCAGTTACTATTGACCCAATGGACTTTAATTTGCCCTAAGTGATAACCTGATGACTTGATTATTTTGAGCTAATATTCAACCAATTTGTTTGGTATAAGCTTAATTTATGTGATGATTAGTAGTTTGACTACTTCGAGTTACTATTTACTGAAGAGAGTTTATGTTAGCCAATTCAGCATTGTGGAGCCTCTGTGATTATTTTGAAGTATTAGGCAAATAGTTAATATATCATTAGGTGAATTCACACATATTACTATTTTGACATTAGCTTTGAGTCACTTTTGACCCATAGATTTTAAGATGGCTTAATTTACGTTATGGTGACTCTTTTGATTACTTTGAGGTAATATTCAGCCAAATTATATACTATGAGGTCAATTGCAATTATGATTACTCTTTTTATTACTTTCAGTTACTATTTACCCAATTAATTTTAACTCGGTCTAACTGACAAAATGAGGACTCTCTTGATTACCTAGAGTTACTATACCACCGGTTCATCTAGTACAAGCTCAATCCACTATATTATTACTCTTTTGATCACTTCGAGTTACTTTTGACCGAGTTGACTTTCATTCGACCTAATTTGACCCAATTGACATGTGGTGACCGTTTTGATTAGTTTGAGGTAATATTCAACATTTTTATTTATTATGAGCCCAATAGACATGATGATTACTTTTTGATGACTTCGAGTTACTTTTGACCAAATGGACATTAATTCGGCCTACATGACATTTTGATGACTCTTTTTATTACTTTGAGCTGCTATTCAACCAATTGACTTATTATAATCCTAGTTGACCATATGATTACTCTTTCAATTAATTTGAGTTACATCAACCCAGTTGGTCTAATTTACGTTGTGAGGCTCGCTTTGATTACTTTTAGCTTATATTCAACCAATTTAGTTATTATGAGCCCAATAGACATTATGATTACACTTTTTTGCTTTGAGTTATAATTAACCCAATGTACTTTCATTTAGCATAATTGACATGTTTTGGCTCTCCTGAATACTTAGAGGTATTATATCACCAATCGATCTATTACGAGCTCAGTTTACACTATTATTACTTTTTTGATTGCTTAGAGTTATTTTTAACCCACTAAACTATATTTCCGCCTAATTCACATTTCACAAACTATTGATTGCTTTGTGTAGTAAATAATAAATTGATTGACAATTTGCTCAAAGTAATCAAAACGTTTTTGCAGTGTCAATTAGGCTAACAGTCTCTCGAAGTAATAAAATAATAATAAGAATGTCATTTGAGCTCATAGTAGATAAATTGGTAGTATAATAACTCGAAGTAATCAAGAGAATCACGGAAACGTTAGTTATTCCGAATTAAAGTCTATTGGGTCAGTAGTGACTCAACGTAATAAAAGTACTCATCATGTCAATTAGCCTCATATAAATCAATTGGTTGGATACTAGAAGAAAATAATCAAAAGAGTGAGCACAATGTAACGTAGGCTGCATTAAAGTCAATCGGGTCAAAATAACTCGAAGTAATCAAAAGAGTAATATTACTGTGAATTCCGCTGATAATAGCTTAATTGATTGAATACCTCAAAGTAATAAAAATAGTCACTAAGTGGTATATTGGTTCCAATTAAGGTTTATTGGGTAGATAGAACCTCAAAGTAATCAGAATAGTAATCATTTTGTCAACTAGGCTTATAGTAAATCAACTCGTTGAATATTAGCTAAAAGTAATCAAAAGAGCCATCGAAATGTAATGTAGGCTAAATTAAAGCCCGTTGAGTCAAAAGTAACTCGAAGTATTCAAGCGTAGTAATAAAGTGATGTGAACTTAAAGGGCCCCTGAAGACAAAAAGTTTTTTTCAAAACAGTCTGGTTGGGACACGCGTGTCAAAAAATGAATTTTACGCGAAAAAAAATTTTTTTAGAGCAATATTGACTGCGTTAGACGCAATTTAGTCGGTAGTCACCTCCTTTCCACTTTTTCTCTCTCTCGGCATTTCGAGCGCGTGGAGGAGAGGTACTCTCCGCCTCTTCGTAGTGGATCGGCTTGGCTGCTTGGCTGGCTTGGCTGCGCCTCGTACGAGAGCCATTGCTACTTCCTGTGTCTGCCGGGCACACGTCGTACCGCGTCGTACAGCCGATTCACACGACGGACTGAATCGCGATTTTCTTCCCCAGACCGTGTACCAAGTGACCGGCACGTCACCGATACCTGCAATCCGCGCCTTGTCTGCGGACGCGCAGACTGATAAAGTCAAGCGCCTTTTTCACTCGCGGATTTTTGGCGGGAGATTGACTTGAAATGCGTTTAGTCTGGCAACGGTACATTGTTCTTGTTTCTGGGCGATGAAAACAAAAGTGGCGCATCGTTGTGTTTTGTGCGTTCGCTGGTTTATTTTGTCGGGCGTTTCTTCGTTCCACGTGTGAAAGGAACTGCAGAAACTTTGTCTGGCTGACGCGACGCAGGTTACTGTACTCCTCCGGGTCCGCGTCAAGAAGCTCCCGTCAAAACTCGTCTAGCACGCCGCGATGATTCTTGCACGTCCAATCAGGATTTCACCCAGCAAGACCTCTCTTGTGGCTGTGGTGAACTTGAGTGTTGTGCACGAGCGCGGAGTGCGTGAAGGCATCTCCAAACGCCCCTTCGCGAGCCCAGAACTTCGTCGCTTCTACGCGGAACCCTTCTCGAGCAGGACCATGCCTGTGTCACTCTCATGCTTTGGGTTAGTAAAGCTAGTGGCGCTTCGCGCGAAGCCTATCACGGTGTTTTGTCTCGATCTGTACGTAACAGCGGCGTACGATTCATTATCGCGGTAGCGAACGTCGATTTCTCTCTTGGACAACGGTGCCACGGTGCGATGCTGGAGTTTCGCGGCACTGTGGGGTGGCGACCAGGTTCGGTCCGTCCTCGCTGGCGTCTGCTCGTCGTCTCACTCGTGTGGATGCGCTTGGGAGACAGACGAACCACAGACATGTCGTCACCGTCCGCGGATCAGTCCGTCATGTGTATCGGCCATGACTAACTAACACAAGCAACAAGCCCTCTTCAGTAGGTCTTCACATATAAACGCGATAAAACTATAAAACCACCCGAGGACGCGATTCGCGTTGCAAGACGGCGACCATGACAGAAAAACAAAATGGCGAAGCTTTTGTTTGTTGCGTTTGTTGTTTTATCCGAACGGAAGTAACGATTTTGTAAAACGTTTGTAAACAATTACGACGTTCATTCGGTGGATTGTTTCTTAAACCTAAAAATATGTAATTCAAAAGGCGATTTCAAGAGATCACGAAGATTTTATAACCAACATCAAAGCTGTCACTCATTCTATTGGCCAATGAGAAGCTGATTTGAATGACCATCGTTACCAATGAGAAGCCGAGCTGAATGACCTGGAATTTCCGCGCAAAATTTCAAATAAATCTCCCGCCGTGAATATTGCTCTAAAAAAATTTTTTTTAGCGTAAAATTCATTTTTTGACACGCGTGTCCCAACCAGACTGTTTTAAAAAAACTTTTTTTTTGTCTTCAGGGGCTTTTTATGATAGATCAATAGGTGATATATTGACCCAGTGTAAACATGAGACTCATTAAAATGTCAGTGATGCTCTAATTAAAAGTCCTTTGGAGTCAATAGTGACTCAAAGTAATAAAAAGTAATCATGATGTCTATTGGGCGCATAATAGGTTAATTAGTTAAATATTACCTCAAAGTAATGAAAACGGTCAGAACCATGTGAATAAAAGCGAATTAAAGTCAACTTGGTCATTAGTATCCTAAACTAATCAAACGAACATTCATACAGTAAATTAGGCTTCAAATAAATCAACTGCTTCGAATATTAGCTCAAAGTAATCAAAAGCGTCGTCAACACGTCATGAAGGCCGAATTAAAGTTTATTGGGCGAAAAGTAACTCCAACTAACGAAAACAGCAATCATCATGTCTATTGGCTCATAATAATTCAATTTATTGAATATTAGCTCAAATTATCTAAAACGGTCATCACAGTGTCAATTTGGCCAAATTAAAGTCAACTGGGTCAACAGTAGCTCCAAGTAATCAAAAGAGTAATAATAATACGAATTCAGCTCGTAATAGATGGAGTGGTGAGTAGTGGTATACTAACTTAAGTAATCAAGAGAGTTGCCAAAATGTAGTTAGGCCAAATAAAAGTTGATTAAGGTCAATAGTAACTCAAAGTGCAATAAAAAGAGTTATCATAAAGTCAATTCAGCTCATAATAAATTTTTTGTTAGAATATTACCTCAAAGTAAAGAAAATAATCAACATAATGTCAATTAGGCCTTAATTATGTCCATGGGGCAAAAAGTCACTCAAGTGGTCAAAAGTGGAGATAATATTGTAAACTGAGCTAATAATAGATGAACTGGTTGCGTCACAACTTGAGGCAATCAATAGAGGCACAAAAATGACAATTAGCCGACATGAAGTCTTTTGAGTAAATAGTAACTCTAAGTAATCAAACTACAAATCACAACATCAATTAAGCTTACAACTTATCAATTGGTTGAATACTAGCTCAAAGTAATCAAGTCATCAAGTTGTCAATTAGGGCAAATTAAACTTCGGTTGGTCAATAGTAACTAGAAGTAATCAAGAGTAACCATAATGTCACTCGTGCTCATAATAAGTCGGTTACTTCATAATTTGTTCAAAGTAATGTCAAGAGTAATCATGATGTCAATTAGGCCGAATCAAACTCCATTGGGTCAATAGTAAATCGAAGTCATCAAAAGAGTGATCAAAATGGGAACTGAGCTGAGAACAAATCACTCGGAGGTACCAAAGCTAAAACAAATATTGAGAGTCAGGATTAAATCAGTTAGACCAATATAAAGTCAAATAGGTCTCTAGTTACTCAAAATTATCAAGAGGTCAATAATGCTGATATTAACTCAGTTATGTGGCTAATAATATATTGGTAAAAGATAAAATGTAACCACTAAGTTAATTGAGTGAAATTAAATTTAGGATGGTTATTACTAACGCGGATTAATTATGACTAATCAAACTCTTAGCTGAACGTATATGAAGTCGCCTTCGCCCATACCAATTCAGTGATCGACTGTGTAACGAAGAGTTTACTTCTAAAAGTTGCTTGAGTCAATAATAGCTATACACCCAAAAAGTAATCAGAATATCAAATGAGCTTTTCCGAAGTAATATTTTTTACAATATTGCCTCGAAGTAATCTAGAGGGAAATACAAATGTTTGTTGAACTTTAATTATGTAAATTGTTTTATTAATAGGTCGAAGTAATTAAAAGTGGAAGTGATTCAAAGTCAGCAGTGTCAATAACAGCGAGAAGTAATAGAAAGAGTAATCACAAATTGCAATCGTACTTATATCATCTGAACTGCATCAATAATAAGTCGAAGTAATGAGAAAGAGTAAACAAAACGTCGAATCAACTTAAGGCAAGTGCTCCATTAAAAACTCGGAGGTTACCAAAAGAGTAATTCACATGTCAATCGTGCGACTATTAACTCCAAGTGATCAAAATAGTGATCAATATATCAGTGGTCCCCAACAAAATCTAATTGTATAAATAATTACTCGAATTTATGAAAAGTGTAAGCGAAACACAACCACTGAAGACACAAGCGCGCATGTATATATTGCGGATTAAATTGATCAGCCCCGGTATTAAATCGGGCAGCGCTGGCATTAAATCAAATGGAGCATGAATTAAATTGAATAGCACTTGAAAAATATTGACCACAATTTGGATTCAAATGAGCGGGAAAACCTGAAACTGATTCCTTAACTGACAGAATTAGGCCGGTAGAATTTTAATATAGATATAATACGTAAATATCACGCCGGGTCTGGCATTAGCGCGTGACTTCTGTTCCGCTTGAAGAGTTTCGTTCTTACCTTCTTTGGCAGCCCTGCATTTGTTTTCGAGGTCATTTCCTGAGCGTCTAATGAGGCTTGTGTAATTGTTCTAAGCTGAAATTTAATGTTTTACTGCATCCTTCCCAGTGCTATCTTTGGGGGAGTGGAAGTCGAACCATGAGAAAATTAAGCTTTCTGGTCATTCTGTCACGAGAACTGTAAGTCAATAATTCATTAAAAGCAGGCAGATAAGTTTTTTTAGTATACCATTTCTTTAATCAAAACTTTGAAATCGCACGCATTTTCAAGCTTTTTAAAAATACAGCGTTAGGTCATTTGCGCTGTGCCATATGTTTTTCTATTTTCTCCACAGTTTTGTTAAATTTGTTTACTAGACGGTAGTACTGCAAGAACATGTATTAGAAAAAGCAAACAAACGGCAACGGAAAGTATCCGGGCTCATATTTATGGTTGTTAAAATCAGATCGCTGTCCCGACACGGTGGTACGTGCTCACGAGAGACAGAATTTCACATCTCAGACATTTCATATAAATGGCTTTTGAGTCATCGTCAAAACACAAATATATTTTTTTCGTTGTTTTTCGATCCATTTACACAAAAATGTATGTAAGATCCTGCAAGCTACAGGAGTGATGAATACACTAACCAATAAAAACATAGGTACTGCCCCCTGTCAACATTAACAGCCAATCTTACCCGACAAACTATCCGTCCGCCTTTCTAGTGTTTTCCCCAGACTTCCTCGACTCCACAAGATTAGTTTCGCTTTTTTTTCTGGTTACTTGAACGCTATTCTAGACATTTACATCTTGCGCAGCAGGCAGCAAGCCAAAACACACAACTCTCTGCCACACTTTTTAGTTATGTTTTCTTTCGCTCCCGAGCCTGGAGTTTGTATTTATTTTGGGGTTTGCGCTCTGCCGGTTTTTGTTTGTCGTCTGCTGCGGCCAAGATCGCATGCTATTCTCGGCGTCTGTTGGTCTTGGCATACCGAACCCAGAATAAGCTCGAACCTATCTTCACGTGACGCGGTATCTGGTGTCCGGGGTAAGCAGACGGACGCAGCGGACGTGACTGCCGAGGGGCAGATTATTTCGATACGCCACTCAGAGCTGTCAGACGTACGGCGGCGGGGTGACCTCTAGCGTCGTGTTGTGGTGGGAACGGGGAAAGGAGCTGCACGCTGGCGTCGAGATTAACATCTCACGTCCAGCCTAGTTGATTGCAATCTCACCCAAAGGGCTGTTCATAGAAAGAACAGCTTCCTCCGTTTGTGGTCGGGCACGGGGTTTAGCTCACGCCAGGCGAGCGTGCAAAGAGGACAAGAGTCCGTGGGTTGCAAAATTGTGCCCCGGAAAAAAATAGAAAAAAATATTGTGTTCTGTCTGAGCTACCCTGATATCCTTCTTGTTGTCGGGGACACCGCGTCAAGTATGCTCGTATTGTCGCAGTCAACTTAAAGAACGCGGGGTGTAGACAGTTCCGTGAAAATATTTATTACTCTGCAGCCAATGAGATTGAGGTTTTAACTTACTAATAAAACGAAACCTAAAAACAATTCCCGAAGCAAGACACGTAAATACTGAACGCCATGCCGTGCACTCATTAAACTTTTTGTGGCGGCAGATGACGGTTCCGATTACACATTATATATTCAATTTTGTACACTTCGTTTCACTTTTCAGCCCGATGAACGATACATTCTTCTTCCTGGCAGAAGTTTTTCTCTCTTTTCCTCCGTTCCACCCTCTCATTTTAACCTCGCTATTTTACATCCTCCTGGCAAGCTCGGGGTCTAAGGGGCTTAGAACCCTCCGAAGTTGGATTGGTCACACAGGCAGAAAATGGGCACAGTTGCTAATCACTTGACTCAAGCAACACTCTCAAACAAAAAAAAGTCGTTTTGTTTAGAAGGCTCCGTTCGGTATTGTGAGAAGGCCTGTTTTCATGTAAACTTCGCTTTGACACAAGGGTAATTTTAGTGTATTGAAGTAATGACTTTCACAAAGCTTTCGCTTGAATGATAGATCTGAAAAGCGCTTTGCTAAGGCAACATAAAAGAGAAAAGCTAGGTTACCGGAACTAATGAAGAAGTTTATTTTCATCCTGAATTGGTAGTCATCATACAACATATGGCAAATTTGTTGTTTTGAACCATAATTAACTATGACCGAAGTTGCAGCACTGATGGCTTTTACCACACAAAGGGTGATAACGCGGTGGAGCACCCTTCACAGGGTGATGAGTTCCATGTCAATGTTTATTATTAAATCTCATAGTAAAGCGATTGCTTTATAACTGGTTATAAATTATTCAACTTATGGTGTAGTAAACTTTGAGAAAAACCATGGCAGGCACAAAGAACAATTTTCTATTGCCTCATGTATTTATTTTGTGTGTTCGGTGAACTTAATTATAGATTGGTAGCACCTTTAAAGGGGAACTCCGGCGATTTCTTGAGCAACTCCAACTAACTATACTTTCGAGATCGCCGTCCTTCACTCTCTCCGGTATGCTATTTGGTATCGCGAAATTCAGAATATTTATTGCGAAATCGGGATATGAAAATGACGCCAAAACAAAGATTCGAATATTTCCGCACTTCTCATTGCCGTGACGTCACGGTTGGGCTGGCTTGCGGTTCGAGCGGGCAGTCTAAAAGTGAACTATGCCGAGCATTTGTATCGTGCTTCTTTTCGGGAGCTGGAGCGACTTTCCAAAGCATTCATTTGACACCATAAAACTGTTTATAATCAGTTGGCAACAAAGTCTACAGCCCAAAGAGTGAACCCTTGCCTACCCATGACGTCACTTTTTCATTGTTGCCAGTAGAGCTTTTCACTTTGAAAAACACGATGAGGACCAAAATTGTAAATTCTGTAACTTCGCGAAGAAAGTTATTTTGTCCAAATCTTTGGGTTACTAGTTCAGCGATGTTTTTTGGTGTTTTAGCAAGTTTTAGGGAAATCGGGCACTATGAAGAAAATGGCGGAGTGCCCTTTAATTACCCAATTACTATTTCTACATTAGCGAGAAGTAAGAGGACGCAATATTGACAGGTGTACTGTATTAGACGTAATTATATTTGTTTATGAATTTATTGGAAACATATCTACAGCGCTTCCAATGAACCATTTTCAAAGTCATAAGGTACTGTAAAACAGAAACACCTAATCAATAAGTCAATCATTCAAACTTGAATCCCAATATTTTTATTTTATGCTGAATAGTTATATTTCAGGTTGTAATAATTTATGGCTTTGGGAAAAATCATTACTTCACAAAAATTGTTGATCCCCATAATATTTTGGGTTCGTCGCATAGTTCAAGAACGTACGCTGGCCTTTAAAACGTGCTCAATTGTATTAGCTTCCCTCAGTGTGTACCCACAATGCACCAGAACCAGGCGGTTTTCTTATTCCGTGCTCGAGGTGCAGTCCGGTACTAAAACGTAAGACTGCCAAAGTATCTCTACAGAAAGAAGGTCACATGCTACCTAGGGAAACCCTAGCCAGCCTATGGTATCGTTTAATTCCCTCTCTTTCCCTTTCTATTCCCCTTTCTCTATAACAGCGCTGGGGTTCGAAGCCAAGGCAGACAGCGAAAGCTACTTAGGCAGGAACACCCCCTTCTGAAATATTCATGAGGTTTTGGGGATGTTTCTGGCTTTACCTCTGGTGGACTTTTTCTTCCTACCATTTTGAACCAATTCACTGCATTTTTCTTTCTGTTTTGGCAGTCTGGCCATTCCGCAAGGAAAACCTCAGTGGTTCTTCGTTTTGGTTGGCGTGCCAATCAACTTTGGCGGGAAAGTCTTTTTGTTATGCTTACTTGCTCCTCTTTATTTTAAACATGGGAATATTGGAACGTTTTCGGAATGTTGCCATATTTTAAGTAAGCCAGCTTCGCACGTTAAACGTGTTTTGTTTTTATTATTATTATTGCAAAAGGTCTCTAGCATACTAAATTTAGGGGAGCATGGTCTGATAATGACGTGTTTTTTATTGCTCGGTTTTCGTTTTGAAACGTCCCTATTTTGCCTTGTCAATACTGCTCTTTCCATACAACATGAGCAGCGGCGGTTAAACGTGTGGTAGTAAGGCCCCGATCATCCGTCGACCTGGACGTAGTAGTAGAGCTGCGGACACAGGAGGTGCACCATTCCGGGCATCGCGTAATACGGCAAAATCGTCTCCTTGTAGTTGGAGGGCCGCTGGTCTTGCGGTATTTCTGCAAGAGCCCATTACCGGACTTCGAAGTTCATTGGACACTCCCATGCTTGGTGTGCTGTGGTTGCTAGCACGACGCGCTTTGGGCACAAGCCCCTGCCTTGATCTTCTCCCAACGCTAGTTGCCTGAATGCCGGCGCAAGGGCAGTTTTTGTGGCAATGCATATGATTGCGACTTCAGCAGTGTGGAGGAATCATTAGATTCTCCCCATTGTTTCGGTTTCTGGCGTTAGCCTTTCGTCTCACTCTGTGAAGGATGGCTTTCCGCTCCTTCTTGGTGATGGCCGTCCTTTCCGCGGTGTCTGTGGTGTCGTCCGAAGATCTGGATTCGCCCGGTCCTGGGTTGCAACCGGATCCGCTGGGCTCTAGTGTTGGCGTTTGTGTTCGACACGGTTGTTCTTCAGAATGCTGCTCTTTCCTCGCTTTGAGTCTATCCGTTCTCCCAAATGCCCGAGTGCGCTGGGACAAAAGTCTAGTCATAGTCATACGTTCGTTTCGTGGAGTTGCTGTTTCGACACTCCTTGAATTTGTCGCACCCGTTTGCTCAGAGATGCGATTGCATTTCTTCATTCTCAGTTCGCCTCATGTGAATCCGTGTAAATGATGATGGCGTTCACCTCCGATATCATGGAATGGCGTTCCTCAGCGTGGTAGGCCGCTCGTAGAATAGTTTTGTTTTTCACCTTTTATAAATGTTCGGTTAGACACACTCCCGCCTCCGCCTAAGTCTCTTTGATGGCAGCTTTCTGAAGTTTGATTCGCTACTTCTTGTGAGCCGTGGTAATAATCTTGGTTATTTACAAAATGTTTGTGTGATATTACTCTGACCTTATAGGATATCACTTTTTTCTATTCGTTTTCTTGTGAACACTTATACCCAAAAGTTATTTTATTATGTTCGATCTTAGCTTCCCTAATTTATCTGAGCCAGAGCTTTTTTGCCTCTTCTAGTTCAGTTTAAGGTGAATCATTTTCACTCATTTTGAACCACATACCAAGTATCTGTCTAAAATTTATTCAATTGTTCCACTTCGTTTGACTTCGACAAAAATGTCGTGTTACCTTTTAAATTGACAGTGAAAAATGTTATTTATTTTAAACTTTTGATTAAAAAATGATGCCTCTGTACAACACATATTTCCGCTCTCCCACTGTGCAATTTTTAGTTACAACATTAATTCTCCTGAAATATTCGTCGTCTGTTCTCGTTTAGGATTCTGCTCATAGGTTTCTCTCCACCGCCACTTTTGTTATCCGATAATGCAATTTTTCTGGTTGCTTTATTTGATCTCAAGCAAAACGCAACGAATCATAATTTTGAGCACTTAATTTGATACGGTTTTAAAAAGGCCACAATAAACAGTGCAAAAAAAAAAGAAAAAAATACGAATTAGGAGAAGAGAATAATGTATTATTTTAACACTGACTGCCGTTTCCACTATTAGACGTGAAATTTCGCCAACTGGAGGACTTAGCAACCGTGGAACAACAGCTTAATGCTTCGTCCACGTAGAGTATATTTTAATTTTTTTTTTATGTACTCGAGATAGCCTCTTTGATGATGTTTTCTTCTCCGATCATTATTAACTATACGAAGGTGTGTTTTAAGTACAACTTTGCGTATTCATTTAGTAATGCACACATACCTGAACACGGTTTTGCCAGGAATGTTGGTATTCTATTTTATTTAGCATAAGATTAGAAATAGTTCTAGTTATTTCAAAATTATGCAACTGAGCGATCACACATGCAAACTGTTCAAATGTCAAGAAAGGTATTGCGAAATCCTGCCATCTCATCGACACGAAAGATACGTGTTACCATTACAAATACTAGCATTGGTTTGATAACCAAGGTTCCGGCGTATTACTGCAATGACTAACCTTCTTTCTTTTAATGTAAGGTGATACTGAAACGCTTGAGAAAATAGGATCGTAAAGAAGCTGGTTTCTTCTATTTATGTTTCAACCCTAACCAGCGAATTTTATGTAGTGCGCGTTTGGAAATAAAAAAATGTTTATTTTATGTATGCTGCCATGTTAGTTCCGTATCATCCACTTTTTTAATGTCTGATCACGCAATTTGCGGTAATGTCATCGGTGAATTCGCTGTCAGAGAGACAAGGGCGAATTTTTAAATGATAACTGTTGTGTCCAAGTGTAGACACACGGAACGACGAGGAAGAAGCGAGCTCGAGCTGACCGACGCGAGCCAGTGAGCCAGCCGAACGCTGCCGTCTGCCGATACCGGAATCACCCTGATTGTAAATAGTAGTTGTTCTAAGTGTACTAAATGTTTATTCGTAACGACTACGATTACTCCATGGCCTTAGAAACACAACAAAGTGGCGACGAGGAGTCAACCTAGACCTGATCTACCAGGGCAAGAATCGACCGAACCAGGTACTGTGCATCATGGACGACCTATCGCGTTCGATTGGACCTTATGAGGAAGGGACAAGCTGGGACGAGTACGAGGAACGCCTTCAAGAGTATTTCGAGTTGCAAAAGAGAAAATCAAGACCGATCGGATGAAAGTTTCTGTTTTGATCACTGCCATCGGACAGAAAACTTACTCCAGACTTCGGGATCTGTCGTCTCCTGAGCAACCGAGCAAGAGGACTTATGAAGAGCTCGTACAACTCCTAAGTCGATTCTACTCGCCAAAGCGGTTAGTGATAGCCGAACGCTTCAAATTTGGGAAGCGGGATCAAAGATCAGGTGAACCCTCAACCACGTATCTGGCAGAACTAAGACGGCTGGCGGAGACCTGTCAATTCGGAGACAAACTCGAGGAGCAACTGCGCGACCGATTTGTTTGTGGTCTCAATCACACGATGGCCCAGAAGCAGTGCCTAACAATTGAAAATCTGACTCTGACGCGAGCTGTGGAATTGGTAGCGGGATTGGAAGCGGCTGAGGATCAAATGAAAATTCTCAAGGATGCACGCGCCACCGCTGAAGACGAAGTGAAACAACTAGCAAGCACAAGCGCTGCCTGCTGGCGTTGTCTCAAAACCAACCACACCCCTCAAGATTGCCGCTACAAAGGCTACGACTGTGACGCATGTGGACAAAAGGGTCACCTGCGGAAAGCCTGCAAAAACAGCAGCGTGCAACAAAGAGGAGGGAAAACGTCAAATCAGCATGGAAAAGGCAAACGCAAGGGACCAGCCAAGAAAGGAAAGGGAGCGGTGCAACAGCTGAAAGAGGAAGAGAGAGCGGAAGAATATTTAGTCCTGCGGACAAACGCGGAATTACTGACTGTACCACCCCTCAAGAAAAGCGTCTTTATTAATGATGTGACTCTGGAGATGGAGGTGGACACCGGAGCTACGGTGACAGTGATTCCAAAGCGGCTGCAAGGAAAACTGAAGATTCGTACGCTGGAGCCTTTCAGGACCAAGCTTCGCACTTGCTCAGGACAAAGCTTGAACGTCTGTGGTACTGCGGATGTCCATGTCACAAGCAACCAGAAGACCTGGACGCTGCCACTAGTCGTGGTGAATGCAGAGGTGCCACCACTGTTGGGAAGAAATTGGATACAAGTCCTGGACGAGACATGGATGCCAGCACTCCAGGTGAATACTGTGAAAGATGCGCATTGCTTAGAAGGCATCCTGGCCGAGTGTCACGAACTTTTCAAAGAGGAACTAGGGTGCTTCAAAGGAGTTGAAGTCAATCTGCAGCTGAAGCCAGACGCCCAACCAAAGTTCATGAAAAGCCGGAAAGTTCCCTATGCACTCCAGCATCTGATCGAAGCACAGTTAGATGACATGATAAAAAGAGACGTCATCGAGCCAATCAACTACAGTGAGTGGGCAACGCCTACAGTCAACATTCCAAAAGGAGAAAAAGAGGTCCGGATCTGTGGTGACTACAAGCTCACGGTAAATCCACAACTTGAAGTGGACCAGTACACTCTGCCAACAGCCAATGACTTGTTCACGACTTTGAACGGTGGGCAGAAGTTCACTAAGTTGGATTTAAGACACGCCTACGAACAACTGGTGTTGAATGAGAAGTCTCGCCAGTATGTCACCATACACACGCATAAGGGACTCTACAGATACAAGCGTCTACCTTATGGGATCGCCTCCGCCCCTGCTATCTTCCAGAAACAAATGGAGATACTATTGGGAGGGATTCCAGGTGTCTGCGTGTTCCTGGACGACGTTTTGGTAACCGCAGAGGACGATTCAACGCACTTAGAGAGACTGCACGAAGTACTAACGCGCATGAAGGATCGTGGACTTCGGCTAGCGAAAAAGAAGTGCCTGTTCATGAAAGACAAGGTAGACTACCTGGGACATACAGTTAGCGGTTCTGGAATAAGCACAATGAGCAAAAAGGTCCAGGCTGTACAGGAAGCACCGGTTCCCAAGAATGTGAGCGAGCTACGATCGTTCCTGGGACTTGTAAACTACTACGGACGTTTCGTGCCCAAGTTGTCTACGATACTAAAGCCGCTCACGCTTCTGCTGCATGAAGACGTGCCGTGGAACTGGTCACCAGAGTGCGACAGGAGATTCCAGGAACTCAAAGGAATTTTGAGCAGAGCCCCAGTGTTGGCTCACTATGATCCAGAGCTACCACTGATTTTGTCTTGCGACGCTTCCCCAGTTGGAGTTGGAGCCGTGTTAGCGCACGTGTACCCGGACAAGACAGAGCGTCCTATTGCTTATGCGTCAAGGACACTTGCTCGAGCAGAGGAGAATTATGCTCAACTAGAGAAGGAAGCTCTAGCGATAGTCTTTGGAGTGAAGAGATTCCACGACTACATATATGGACGTAACTTCATCTTGGCAACCGACAGTTGGTTTTGAGGTGCCGTTTCCAAACTTCGCCCGCACCTTGACCTTGTGGTGCCGCTCGCAAGAACCTTCAGAATTGTGCCGTGGAATCCAACTTCTCTTTGCATTTTCGGTAGTCTCCGCACCAAGAACACCGTCTCCTTCTTGAAACTTCTCTTTGGTTCTTTCAGACTGCCAAACCGACAACTTCTCTGGGTGACGGAGATCCAATCTCGTCCTGGTCTTCGACTTGAACAACGATTCTGATGATTTGCAGAACCAGCGGATGTGTGCGGTGTACGGCGATATGCCATCAGAACTTTCAGGAAAGCTTCGTTCGTAATGACACCTTCCGTCTGTTTCCGCATGATCCTCGCTTGAGTAATTCTTGTGCTGCTCGTCCTGCTCTGCAGGCACCATCTCGTTGTAAGGATAAGAACGGGCTAAAACCTGTGTGGATCTCTATTTCCTCTTAGAAATTCTTCGAAAACTTCAGAATGGCAAGGGTGGTCCGTTATGCAGGGACAATAGTTAACGTAGAGGTCCATTAACTTTTGTACGAACTTCCGCAACTGCTTCCACGACTCTTCTCCACTAGAGTACTTCGTGCAGTCTCTCCAAGCGCATTTGAATTCGTCCTCACTGTGGTTGACAAACGTCACGTCCAGGAACACGCAGACACCTGGAATCCCTCCCCATGGTATCTCCATTTGTTTTGCTGATCGTAGGCGAGGCGATTCCATAAGGTAGACAGCTTGTATCTGAGGTCCCTCGTACGTGTGCATGGTGACATACTGGCAGACTTCTTCTTATTCAACACCAGTTGCTCGTAGAGCGTGTCTCAAATCCAACCTTCGTGAACTTCTGCATCCCACCGTTCAAAGTCGTGGAATAAGTCATCGGCCGTTGGCAGAGGTGCTCGGTCACTTCAAGTTGTGGATTTACCATGTAGCTGTGGTCCACCACATAGATCCGGACCTCTTTCTCCTTTGGAATGTTGACGTGGCAAGCGTCTCACTCGACTGCGGATTTATTGAAGCACGATGACGTCTCTTTTTATCATGTCATCTATTCTGTGCTTCGACCAAGTGCTGGCGTGCATAGGGAACTTTCCGGCTTTTCATGAACTTTGGTTGGGCGTCTGACAGCTGCAGATTGACTTCATCGCTTTGAAGCACCTAAGTTCCTCTTTGAAAAGTTCGTGACACTCCCAGCAGGATACTTCTAAGCGCCTTCAGCCCCACAATCAGGGTGATTCCGGTATCGGCGAACGGCAACGCTCAGCTGTCACTGACTCGATCAGTCGCTCGAATAACTTCTTCCTCGTCATTCCGGTATTAATACTGCTTGGACACAACACTCTCGTAGACTAATCACGGTCCGTACCGAAAGTTGGATTATTTTGGTCTGAAGAGTTCTTGGGAGGCGCACTACTGGGTCAAGGTGCCGGGTGGAGTTTGGGGCGCGACACCTCAACCAGCTTCTTCGCCGACCAAAGCAAGTTACGGTACCGGGGAATCGAGTCGAATAGCACATTCATTCTGGCGAACAGGAGAAAGTAAATCAGCGGAGACGGCGAGAAACCGGATTTAAAAGCTAACTGTCTTCTCCGGGTGCTCGAGACAACGTCTGAAAGCGCGGAACGCCGATGCCCCTCGAGACACGCAAGAACCGGCGTCTCGGTACGGACTGTGATTTGAGGTCTGGAAGTGTTGTCTGTCCAAAGAATAGCAAGCACCTGGAAGACGACGAAGGGCGGGCTTCCCGAGCCCAACCGACACAACCGTGAATATGCCGAACTTGCTTACCGTCTGCCGGCAGATCTTGTTGATAGTTGTTCTAAGTAATAAATGTTTTCGTAACGACAACAGATTACTCCAGCAGCGCTGACACAACAATGGCTTCTTGCACCACACCAGGCATGTCCTGTTACGATGCATAAAGAGAGCATTGCAATGACAACCCAGGAGTAGTTACGATACGTGTGTTCGCAGACCTGCCTCTCGAATATTGAAACTGTCTGCCCAGAAAGGTGCAAATTATATCTAAATGAAAAAATTACCCAACACCGAAAAACAAGCCCATCTGGTTTATATTTAGAGAAAAAAACTGCACTTAATGACACGCAAGAAAAATCTTCCTTTCCCATTTCCATATGAGAAAGATTTCACATATATGTTTAACATCTACACGTCCGTGCCCGTACTGCTACGTCATGACTCATAAAAAACTGCACATCTTAGCGTTGATTAAAATAACTAATTTGACAATCCGTGGTGGCTGTCACGTGGCGCTGCAATGACAGCCATTTTCGAGGCAGCTGCTGTAGTAGTTGCTCTCTTTTCATGCCAATTTTCTTGGAATTCGATTTCCACAAACTGGCCTTCGACTTATGCAAGGTCACTTCCTGTTCACACTCTCTCTTTCCTCCACGCGTCATTATAAATCCTGTTTTATTGCGAATAGCATTCTTTGGATACTTCACGCACTTTTCGTCTATGTATCTATCTATCTATCTATCTATCTATCTATCTGGCTATCTAACCTCTTACGCCGCGGGTCGATAAATAAATAAAAAAGACCGGCGCCGGCGGGATTCGAACCGTTGACCCTTTGATCAGCAGGCAGACGCGCTAACCACAGAGCTATGAAGGCAGTCATTCAACGCACTCTAAACACCTGTTTATATCTTTACCATCGCGCGCGTTCCATGCACGAGGGCTCATTCCGCTCTCGTGAGGCTTAGCACGGCCCCTAGCTCACCCTCTCCCGCGCTCGGGAGAGGGTGATGTAGCAGCCGTGCTCACCCTCACGAGAGCGGAATGAACCCTCGTGCATGGAACGCGCGCTACCAGTAGCTGTGACAGCGCTGTAAAGCGCGTCCTATGGTAAAGATATAAACAACCGTTTAGAGTACCGTTGGTTGAGACTAGCTGAGACGCCAGAAAGTCTGGTCGGTACCATTTTGAGTGTTTGTGCGTATGGCGCGTGCTTTGCTCGCCTTCCTAAGTGACACAAACGCACGTGCTGGGCTGCGGAGATCGTGCGCAGGGCTGTGAAAGTGTCAACAAATTTAGAATCGCCTCAAGAGTGGGCTGGCGTATCTAGAGTGTGCCGGCCACCTGACGAACGCCATAACTCCGCACCGTTTGATGCTATTCGCATTAACGTAGATAATCATTCCCAAAGGATGGGTTCTGCTGATTTTTTATGTCTCATCTTTTTATTTTTTTTCTTTCACTTATTATCAGCATGTTGCTTTCCATTCATCAACTGGGCTGATGACCTTCCCGAGCTTTACTTATTAGCTTCAATGTCGTTTGCTTTTTCTCGCCGATCTTTTTTTTTTTTTCTGAGCATTTCACGGTTTATTTCGACGAAGAGATCCGATCCTTTTGGATTCACATTTTAACGAGATTATCATTGTGAGACGGTAACCATGACGGTACCTCACTTTTCTGGTGTTCCAGCGGCTCTGTAATGTAACAATTTTGACGTAACAATATTAACAATCCTATATAACTTTCGCTAATTTGATCTTACTAGGTTATTTTTCAAAGCGGTAGCTTCATAAGGCCAACCAACCTGAGGAGACGCGTAAGCGCGAAGTGCGTAGGTCTGTCGGTTTGTAACCGCTGAACGATCTTTAAAAGCTGAAACTTGTGCCAAGGATCGAACGCCTTCCAAAGGCGTAAGTCGAGCGAGCTGCTGACTGATCTACGGACCCAGTACGCAGGAATTGGAAGAACAGAAGCAGGTGGTTTGAGAAAGCAAGGGCGCGGAGCGGAGAGGCGTGGGGGAAAGGGCGAGAAAGAGGACGCAGGAAACGAGGTGGCGTTACAAAGGAGCGCGCGGAGTTGAGGAGTGGAGAGAAGGGGAAGAAAGCGCGCTTCCTCTTCGCTTCGCGGTCTAGAAATATCAGTGCACAGGCTTTATATCCGGGGGTGTTAAAAGGAAGCGTGTTCAGCGTTGCAGAGGCAATGGTGTGACGTGATCTGTTACCACACAAACCCCTGTCCTGAGACACCATCCTAACTAAGAGCAGCACCCACCCCAGGCCCTGAAAGACTAAAGGACAAGCTTCCCTAGGCACCTGCCGAACTAAGCGCTCCCACTCACCGTATAAAGCTACTGCATCTTTAAATACGTTTTAGCAGAATGACCCAACATGCCGTCAATTTTTTTTTAAAGTGCAATTTTAAGTAAAGATCGAATACCAAAAAATCTCCAAAACCTGATATGAGGAAGCAGGTGAGTAGTTTTTATGTCCCTTTACTTTGTTTGCTTGATCACTTATGTGGCAACAAAAAACGACGTTGCATAACACTCCTTGTTCACAATGGGTTTTATGATCATTCTGCGGCGTTTACAAATAACGGCTTAGTTACTTTTCACGCCTTTCTTTGCGGACAATCGTTAATAGCAAAAATAAGACAATTATCACATACACAAACAAAAGTGCCCTTATCATTAGCGTGAGTTTATGCAGACGCTCGCTCGTTGAAAAAAAAACATCTTTAACAAAACGAAAGTGACAAAATTTGAATGAGGAAGACCGCAAGCATCACATGATTCAGCACCAAGACCCTAGGAGTAACTCAAGAAAGCAGTTGGTTGCTAGTGATTAAAGGAGACAATGAAGAAGCGATTTTTAAATAAACTTTTTAAATGGTGTTTTTAGGCTTCTTAGGGAACCTGGCATAGTGCCAAATTTTTATAGACATTTGTGACCGCGTGACCTCTGACACCTACGAAAGAGTGAGAGAAACCGAAACTGAACTATCTGCGTTTTCTCGTTTTGCTGGGGCCTCCGAAAACGGAGGTGACGTGGGATTGACGTCACATGTGAATTGACGGCTAACGGTAGCATTTAGGGCGTCCGGAGACCCTGGTTACCGCGGTGGGTTATGTACCAGCGCGGTGGCGCGGGTCATTTCGTCCGCTGACCAACATGGACGGCGGTGCCGCTCATCGCGAGCGGGTCTGGCTCCCGTTCAGTGATCTGGCACCAACTGAAACAGGAGATGCTCTAAGGACACTGGAGCTCTGGAATTGTTCTTCGAGGACGCCCCAGAATTTGCCGCCGATCCAGAGTAATTCGTGGCCGCCCAGCTCGCACGTGCTCCACGCTGTGTTCTTTATTTTATATATTTTGTTTGCCCATAGTTGCTCGTTGCCCGCGCTCGCGTGCCCGTGCTAGCTTAAAGATAAAAATAATTATGTGTGTTTTATTTACGGTTTTAGCCTTCTGTTTTCGGTTCGGTTTATGGTTGTCACGGTTATTCAAGCGGAATTAGAACAGTGCTCATAAAAATAACGAACCAAAGCGTGACCGAGGGCGCGCTTCTCGTTTCGACCAATTGCTGTCGCGTCTCTCTTGTGACGTCGCGCCTCAGAGGCCCGCAGAGGTCCGTGACCTCCGCTTCCGGCTGGTTTCTCCCACAACAGCTTGGGCCGTCGCCTCGATCGATCCCGGTACGATTGGCCACGCGACTGTTTGAGGTGATTCGCGCGGCACACAAGCCCCGCCGGTTTCGGCTGAAATTTGGGCGACGTGGCCTGAGGACGTGCCCGGAAAGCGGTTCCAATCGCCAAAAATATCAGAGTGAAGCTTCGTTGTCCCTTTCAGCTGGTTTGAAGATACCTTGTTTTTGAATGCAAAAGGCATGTGAGACCAGGACACCCGTTTGCGACAAAAGTTAACTGGGCTGAAGCAGCAACCTTGATTGAAATTGTACAGTAGGCTGAACAAGTAGCGGCATATTTTTGCCTGTCTACTAGATGGGAGCTGTAGAAAATTTCGCAGAATGGCAGAAGTATGAGACTTGAAGACGACGCATTCACAAGCCACGCTGCATTGCCTCTTGGTTGTAAGGACATTGACCGTTATGGCCTTGGAAATATTTTGATATATCCTGCTAGAACTGGGAATAAAAAGTCTTCATTCTGGATGGTGCGTAAAAAGCAAAGAAAATGACTAACAAAAGGCCAACCGTTGGCGGCTCTGGATTGAGGCCATTTATCTGCTCCTCCTCGCCGCGGGGATCCTAGGAAAATGGGGGAAAGACATAAGAGACAATTCCACTAACACGCAGGCTTACGTCAAAAAAGAAAAAGAAACCGGAACAACATACTAAAAGCAAAGACAGAGCCACAACTTTGCACGTAATCGGAGGACGGAACGAGGTGGGTTTCGAGGGATTGCAGAGGATCCCGATTGTCTTCCGTAATCTCGAAGGATATGAACATGCTTTGCTTCAAGTGGATTGTAGGTGCTGACGATTATCGGACCGAACTTGGGGCTCTGTCGGAGGAATTATCGTTTGTGCAAACGTTACGTTTTTGAAGGTAAAAACGTAACGTTTAGGCGCTAACACTCATAGAACAAAATATTTATATTTGTTGCGAAACTACTATGGGTTTTGTTTTGCTTCGTATGATGGGGCTTATTTACATGTGAGACATCAACTTGTTCAATATTAGCGCGAATGCCTACGGCGCTTTTTGATCTAATGCCCCTACACTTCTACTAAAGCAGCCATTTTGCAGCAATCTGTATTAAGTTGTGTAAATCATCATTTACCGCACTCATGTAGTAAATGTTTAGCGCGCTGTTACTTGCATGATTAGAGGTGTTAATAAAAAGAACGTGATTAGATTGATAAAACT